>CAKNYM010042179.1:27715-52404 GCA_932195095.1 Andricus curvator | reverse complement strand
CCCCCCCCAGCGTACCTTGACGGCCATGAAACTCGGATAGACAGTGCTGTATCAATAGTTGTTTACATCGCGATTCTCTGGGCGCTGCTGTGTCCCTGTGCCATACTGTGCCGGGTTCAGAGACTACATATGCGGTCCTGAGTCTTGACATGAATAAACCCATCCAATTATGGGCCGACCAGACCCTAGGTCAGCCCAGAATCGGGAGATGAGTGTATTCGATTTTTGCATAGCATTTTCGATGGATAAAACCGTAACCGTTGGTCAAGGAATACTGGTTAACGAACTCGTTCTTTCTTTTAGGACCCAAAAAAAGTATGCCAAGCTCGATTTTATCCGTGGATTTTTTCGAGAGTTATAGTGTTTACTTAACGCATTTTGAACGCGCGAATTGAATTTTAGCGCGAACGCCTTATACGCGGAATCTGTTTTCTTCACCCCGCCACCAGGCACTGAGTTTTATTTTCGCAGAATTTCAAGGATGTGCCTGCATTCTTGCCAATATAATAAGACATTGTAAAATGGCCAATTTTCTGTTGAAAACATACTGGCCTTTATCCTACGCATCAAGATCACACAAATAACCACATCGCTTTCATTCTAAAATTCTACCACTCAAAAATATTTCGCTGATTGGACTAGCAATCTTTTGAAAGAGGCTTCTTCATATAACTGCAATCGAACTTTACTTCTAGGTAAGTTCAATTACATGTTAATTTAAACTTTTTTTTCCCCGCAACCAGGTTCTAAAGACTAGATTATTTAACCAGAGTTGACGTTTCAGCGTCGTAGCGCCCTTATCAATTTTATGCAAGTATATTTTAATGAAGAAGTATTTTTCAATACAAGTGCGCGAAGATGGCAATGCCCGCACGAGTAGGAAATCGCAGCACGACCCCTAAGGGGAATCGAGGTAAACCGAAGCATGGGAACTCTCTTTTGCACGCCATGTAAAGGCATCGAGAGGAGGCTTTGGCGAACAGTGCGAGAGAGCCTCCTTTTGGTGCTTGCAGATCTAGTTAAATGTATGTTATATTAACTTTTATAGATAGGTCCGGTTCGATTTTATGTGAAAATATTTGCCGTTAAACAGGATCACCATCCACTGCAAATCGGTAGACGACTTCTCGGCGCTGCGAAAGAAACTTCAAGCTGAAAAGATGGGCTTCCTCTCCTACACTCCAAAGTGGCTTCAACCGAAGCGCATCATTGCTAAAGGGCTTCCGAGCATCCCGATAGCTGAAATTTCTGAAGACCTCAAACAACAGGGTATCGTGTGTGAAAATATTTCCATCCTCAAGAAAAATAAATCAGTGACTGAACCAAACAAACACCCAATGTATATGATCACATTTGAAAATAAAATGGACATGAGAAGTGTTTGGAACATTAAATATCTGTGCTACGTCAAAGTAAGGTGGAAAAAATACAAAAATTCTCGACAAGTGACCCAGTGTCACAACTGCCAAGCATTTGGCCACGGATCCCGCATGTGCCACAAGGAGCCTAAATGTGTTAAGTGCGAGAAAAATCATCAGACTGCTCGCTGTGACAAGGAAACTAGTGTTGTTCCTAAGTGTGTCAACTGTGGGGGAGAGCACCCTGCAAACTACTCGAAATGCCCTACTTACCTCAAGCATATAGTGAAGGTTCAAGAGAAAAAGACAAAAAACAAGAACGTCTATAAAAAACTTACCAACGAGGATCATCCAAGGACCAGACAGGGCTTTCAACCCAATATGCTGCAGGACTTTCGAGCCCCGAAGACGAGAAATCCACTCTCCGTTACTACGACGGGGCCTACAAAAAGAAGAAGCTAGGGGCCGGCAGAAGAATCTCAGCAACAACCAAACGAAAACCTGACAGACTTTCAAAATCTCATGGATGAATTCGGCAAACTGAGACAACTGGTTGATGTGGATAAGATGTTGAGACTCGTCAAGGTTCTAAATAATAAACTGGCGAATTGTAAAGATACTATGTCACAATTACAAGTCTTTTATGAGGTTCCTAAATGGCAGCTACTAGGCGTGATATTTCTACTTTAATTATTTGCCATTGGAATGCGAATGGGTTATTTGGAAAGCAAAGTGAGCTTAAGCAATTTATATGTGATAACAACGTTGATATTATGGTCATAAATAAAACGAAGTTAAATGATAAGAACAATTTTAAAATGCCGGGATATAACTGTGTCAGAAAGGATAGAAACTCTAAGGGGACTGGAGGCGGTGTCATGATCTTGATCAAGACTGAAATTAAGTTCCACGAGGTTCCTATAAATTCTAATTGTATAGAAGCTGTGGGTGTCAAATAAGACGATAATACAGTAATTGTTTCAATTTACAAAGTCCCGCAAACTAAGCTAGAAGTAAGTGACCTAGATACAATTTTCAAATTATCAAGCAAAGTTTTAGCATATGGAGATTTAAACGCTAAGAGTACTAACTGGAATTGCAGGGCTAATAATGCAAGCGGCAAAACCGTCTTTAATTATGCTCTTAAAAATTTATATAATCTGATTTTTCCTGATACGTATACCCTCTACCCATACAAGGACGGACTCCCAAGCACTGTTGACATAGGAATTACTAATAATATTATCTGGAACCTCACGGTGGATGTGATAGACGATCTAGACTCTGACCATCTCCCAGTCATTATTTCACTAGCAAATATAAAATCCATAGCACTAGAGCAGACATGCCCAACTCGGGGAAATTCCCTGCGAGAACACATGTTTCGCGTCCCCTACTCTTTCTCCTAGAGAGCGAGAGAGGTGGTAGACGCATGCACGTGGTAGACGCGTACGTCACAGAGTACACCAAGTAGAGGTATCACGTCTAAGAATGAAGTCGATAGCGCTGTGGACGATCTCGTCAGTTCCATACACTCGGCCATTGAAAAATCTATACCAAAAAACCAATTTCAACATAATCAAAAATATCTGCCTAAAGATGTCAAAGAATTAATAAAATTGAGACATAGTCTAAGGAAAGTGTCGCAAACCACAAAAAGTAAAGAAATTAAGAAAATTAAAAATAAACTCACTAACGCCATCAGCAGAAAAACCGTAAAATACAATAATGAAAACTTGTCCAATAAACTTGAAAATTTGATTGTCCATGATAACTCGCTTTGGAAAATGGCGAAATGCTTTACTAAAAGAAATGCTAATACTCTCCCTATCCTACATGGCCTGGCCATTACCAATGAGGATAGAGTTGAGCAGATTGCAGATAATTTTGAAAAAGTCCACTACCTTACTTAAAACATGGGCGATGATGATACTGACGAGATTGCCTCCAGAAAATATAAGAAAATTAGAGAGCAAATAGTTAAGAAAGAGGACATCGATCTTGTTTCTCCGGTAGAAATAAAAAAAGCAGTTCTCAGATTCAAATCTAAAGAAGCACCGGGGTTAGACGAAGTACAAAACATAGTATTAAAAAACTTGACCAAAAAAGCTTTTGTACAGTTGACGTATATTTTTAATGCTTGTTTTCATCTATCATACTTTCCCTCATGCTGAAAAAAGGCAAATGTGCTGCCTGTACATAAGGCTGGTAAAAATAAATTATTTCCACAGAGCTATAGACCTATAAGCCTATTGTGTACTCTGAGTAAAACTTTTGAAAAAATTATCCTGTTTCGAATTACGAAAGTAGAAGCTATTCACAAATATTTAATTCCCGAGCAATCTGGATTTCTTGAAAATAAAAGTACTGTGCAGCAGCTATTTAGAGTGACAAATTATATTAGCACAAATGCAAATTTAAATAAATCTACTGCACTAGTGATGTTAGATATTGAAAAAGCTTTTGATACAGTCTGGCATGAGGGACTCATATATAAACTTTCAAACTTAAAATACCCAACTTATATCTTGCTAATCATACAAAGCTATCTCAAAAATAGATCCTTTGTAGTAACAGCTAATAAAGTAACGTCCACGGAAAGAAAAATAAATGCGGGAGTACCCCAGGGGTCGATTATGGGCCCGGTACTTTTCATATTCTATACTAATGATATCCCGAGAACTGAAATCGTAAAATTATCTCGCGGATGACACAGCACTCTATGTAGCCTCCTGAAAAATTAGATTAGCAATAGAACAATTACAGATGTACTTAGACATACTTCTAGAGTACTTTGATAAATGGAAACTAAAAATAAATGCGGAAAAAACCGAACTCGTCATATTTAAAAATAAAAGCAGAAAAGAACACATTCCAGATCTCTACATGAACAACAACAAAATTGTACCGAAAAGCAGCGGCGATTATCTTGGACTAGTATTAAGCTCCAAACTTAAATATAAAGAACAAATGAACAAAATCAAAAAATGTGATGGGGACCCTGAACTGCTTAATAGGTAGACGAAGTAACCTCTCTATAGATAATAAATTAATCCTCTATAAGGCAATTATTAGGCCGACAATTACATATGCGTCACCGATATGGTCTGGAACATACAGTTCTTACCTTGAAGCGCTACAGCGAATCCAAAACAAATGCTTGCGAATGATCACCAACGCCAAACCAAGATATAGGATTAAAGACTTACATGTAAAATATAATTTAAAAATGTTAAGAAATCATATATATGACTTAACCAAAGACTTCTATACCAAACAGATTGAGAAAACGCAAGTTCTCAACGACGAATGTATTGTATATATGCTAACGAAGCTGAAATGCCCTTTAGGCTTACTCATAACATGCCCTATCAAATACTGCTAGGAGAGTCTCAACATATACCCTAGATTTAAGTTGTTATTAGTCCTAAGATTTAATTTTTGTTATTTAGTATGTAAGGAAATCTCAAGAACTGATGAACTTTTTTCAAATTTTTGTTTATATAAAATACCATATCTGTTTTTGCGAAACAAATGAAATTAATAATTTAAACAAATTGAAGCCAGTATTAATTAGAGTTAAATTTCCAGGTTGGAAATAGGTATCTTAATCAAACATCATATATTTATAGGTAGAATCTAAGATCTCCTTGTGTAAATTTTTATGGACAATAAAGCTTATCTTTAAAGGCAAACCCGAGAGACACTTCTCCTCGAGTCCCCGTAGTGTACACTTCGACGCTACTTAAATAAACGTAAGTTTTTAACCTTATATCGCCTACCTTATTCGTGGACCCCCACCCTCTAAAGTCTAACACTTGTATGCCGCCATAACAGAAGCGTCACAGTTGCGGAGAGGATTACTCTCGTATCGGTAACTATCGAAGCCATCGCAACGTCGTTCTGGATACCCTGGACCACTCTTGCCCTTCCTCGAAGCCGATCTCCGTTACGGAGAGGACTACTCCCGCATCGGTAGCCATAGCCGTCATTGGAACGAACCCCAACGTCGCCCTGTATACCGTGGACCACCCAAACCACCCTTGCCCTTCTTTGAAGCAGATGCCCGTTACGGAGATGATTGCTCCCGTATCGACGGTAGTCGCCGTCACTGCAACGTCGCCCTGGATACCCTGGACACCCCGCATTTGTTATTAAATAACGAGACCTTCCCTCTCGAATTAAATAAAGTAATCCCAACTTTATTTAATTTTAAATAATTTTTTTGAAACAGTCTCAACCCACAGACTGACCTCACCTTTTCGATGGATAAAACCAGAACCGTTGGTCAAAAATGGCTGCTATCGAACTAGGCCTCTAAAAAGTGTGCTGAAGCGCAATCCAATCAGACAATTCCTTCGAAAGTAATCGTGTTCGCAGACGAAAATGATGACAATAATGACGACGACAGATAGACATCGAAGTAAAATTCATTTTTTCGCCAACAGTGAGTCTAATACCCTCGAGATTTGGTTAAATCCGCGAAAGTAAATTTTCACATAAAACCAATACCTTCTCATTGAGATGAGAATGTAAGGAAAACTATGCAAGAATAGGTCACTAAAATTTCAATTTAAAAAATATATTTTATAGAAAATTATTCATGAAAAAAATCACTACGGGAAAGCTTAGCTAATATTTTTAATATTTTTTCCTGAAAACAATAAAATTCATAATTTCGTTGATTTAAATATTTTAAAGAAACAATCTCGAAGTACCTTTTTCGCAGTTCTCTTTGAAGAACAGTCATCGCCTTTGGTGAAAAAGTTACGAGACGAAATCACTTTTATTACTGTACAGTTGTAAATTATCACACATGAACTCCCAACTTAAATCCATTTAATATAATTCATTGACACTACTGACAGAAAGGCATATTTAGAATAGCCTTCTCTTGTTAACCTACACTTAAAAAAATACACCGGGTAACAAAAATTAATTTGATAATTATAAATAAAAACGAGAAAGCCTTCGTCTTCAGATATATTATTCAGTAAGTTCCAAACTTTGATTGAAAGCATTATGCTTACAAAGCATTTAATCCACAAAGTGTCCTACTCTTGCATACTTTCCCCTAAAAATCAAGAAAGAAATTATAATTATTTTACATGAAATTTTTAAGCAAACCTGCTGAGCTCTAAATTTTGCAGCTTCTGCTCTACGTTGCAGAATTTCTTCTAAGGTAAATTCTAGCTCATCTTCTTCTTCATTTATATTTTCTTTGACTGTTTCTACAGCAGATAATTTTTTCTCCAAATCTGACTGGAGCCGAAATCTTTTCACGTATTCGTTGGTAGGTTCTAATCTCATAGAAGGTTGATTCAAGGGGAAAGAAATACTTTCTGCTGTTCGATTTTTCGCTACTACAGCATTCCATTTTTGAAGATCTTTTTTTGTGTTCTCAAATCCAACTACTCGTTTGATCTACAATTCAACTATATGTTACTTTCAGACTTTTATATTATTAAAATAATTAGTCTTTAACCGCAGTAAGCTTTTAAATATTTTCAATGTTATAAAGTAATTTATATATTATTGAAGTAATAGCGTAATAATAAAATAATCAAGTAATTTACTCATCACAAGATACTTATTGGATCATTTTAATTTTGATTAATATTATTGTTTAGAAAAATTTATTTACAGTCAGACACAATATTGTCTAGAGATAGTATAATCCCACATAAAATGTTTCGCCTAAGAATCGGGGGGACACCTGAACGTCGCTCAAACCCAAGCGACTAAGGGCCTCCCACTCTCAGGTGAAATATTTTATGCCGCGAGCTATTAATGTGTTTTCAAAAACGTGTAAGTCTAATAGTATATTGTGCTACAAGTTGAAAAAGCGAGAGATTTAAAACGAGTGTGAAGTTAGCTACCCGAGCGGAGCGAGGGTGGCTATCACACGAGTTTTAAATCGTCGCTTTTTCAATGTGTTGGACACGATACTTTTTCTATAATTTGTGCAAAAGTGCTAGTTTTTGTTTACCTGTTTTTTGTGTAAAAAGAAGGCGATTTTTTGTCGATTGACGCAACAATGACAATGGCAATTATCAAAACCATGGCAGTAATAATAAGCTGGCTCTCACAATTGAATAGTTGGCCCATCAAGTTGAGGGCTTCAAAATTTCCGATTTTTCGTGAAAAAAACCAAGCACAGTATTTTCGGAGAAACTGACGGTGTTTTTTTGCTTTTGCCAAGTGACAAAAGTACATACAAAATACACAACTCGAGACTTTTCAGGAAATTGATTTTAGGTTAGGGACGACAGTCGGAAAATAGAATGAAGTTGGCTGCGCACGATGCACGAGTACACCCGAGGCAGCACGAACCCACCCGAAATAACATTTACTTTTGTCACTGTGCCTCACTTTTATCACTGTCCATATACTTTTTCCACTGCATCTGTCTACTTTTGTCACTGTTGCCCGGAAAGGTCGGCACTGCGCATGCGCCACGTCATCGACCAAAAATCGATCACTTTTTACACCAAAAACAGGTGGAAAAACTGGCATTTTTTCGCGAATTATAGAAAAAGTATCTTATGTTATGAAAAATAGTATGCGTGACATGGAGAGAAGCAAAGATTTCAATTCATTCATGTGATATGTGTACTCGCTTCGCTCCGGCGAAGTTACTAAGAAAATGTACACTTCACACATTTAAATTTCTGAATTCGTTACACCATCGACAATTTTTTTGAATTGACATCAATATTAAAGTACACAGAATTATTTACTTTTAACTTATTAGTGCATTTATATAATTGAAAATGAGATATCTATCATGTTTTCTCATTTACATGTAGAAATAACTTCGCTAATAGCTAATAGCTATTAGATCCTCTCTCTTAAAGATTAAGCTTCAATTGTCTTTAAACAAAAATCGTTTGTAAACGTTTTAGGTGGTCTCAACGTAAAAAATGTTACCGTTACACCAGCGACACATAAATTTTGGGACAAACTTTACGATTCAATTAAAATTTTTCTATACATCTTACGTGATTTTTATTAATTTAACCAAATTCCATAATCACTTATCGACAAAACATGTAATTTTCAGATTTACAACTTATAAAATATATACAAATGATAGACTTTGAAATTTCTAAAAATGTAAAATGGACACTCTATTACAATGACATGTCGTATATATCAGAGATGAATGTATTGCCTGTATTACAACTTTATGGAGTCAAACTATTGTCCGATGTAGTTTTTATCATAGTTAGACGTATCTCATAGTCAATTACACCAGAGACTCGATAGATGAACAATCTCGGGGGTTGCCTGAAAATGGCCTTGTTCATATAACGCGTACAGCGAAACGTAAACAGTCAGGGGCGCCTGAACCGTTTCCATAATATTGCGCAATCTACTTGACTGAGTAGTATAGTGCATGCGTCCCTTCAGAGGCGGAGTCGCAACCGTCTCTCGCCCTGCCCCCTGAGAAACTGTGGGGACCAGCAATTCTAGGAATTCATATAACGCGTTCGATCGCGCGTTCAAATAGCGAGTCTCTGGTGTATTCTTAATTCTATTTTCAAACACCAATAAATAACTGGGATATCAAATCTAAATGTTACTGAGAATTGCCCATATGGAACACTTGACGTTCACTATAAAATTATGTAAAACATTTGTAAAATATCAGTAAATTGAGCTTTTACCCTTTCAGCAACAGGTTTCTCCAAAGGTTTTGATAAAACTTTGGATTTCTTTTTCGCTGCATTAAGCTGCTTTCCAATTTCCGTGTGGTGTCCTTTCTGACCTAAAGTCTTTACTAAGTCGGAAACTTGTATTACATCGTTATCAGTCACTCCACTTTTTACTAAATGGAATTCTGATATCGTCAGGCTAGGTTCACTGCGTTCTGGTTTCTTGACTCTGCAAATTTATATATAGTCTAGTTTCAAAAATAACAAATCAGTATTCTACATTTCTTCGTAATACAGAATAAGAAGGAAGGATTACCAATTCCTAACAGTATATTGTGCTAAAAGTGCGAAAAGTAGGCAGTTAAACACGAATGTGAAGTTTGTTGTGTGAGTTAGAGGCAACCCGAAGGCAAGTTTTGTAAACTTCACAAGAGTTACAACTGTCTACCTTCTGCACCTGTTGCACACGATATTTGTTGTAACAAATGCCGGGAATTTGCGATTTGAGAAACAATTGAGACAAACTTTCCAGAAATTTTTGAATATAATAAAATACGAGAAATTTGGGGAAATTCCGGTAAATTCACTGAAATTACTAAAAATTTTCCGATAATTTTAGGTATCCGAAGCTTTTTGGAGGAAATCCAAAAACTTCTGGAAAATTAATAAATTACCGGTAATTTAAGGTAAAAGTTGTTAAAAGTTGTTGAGAGGAGGTAACGAAAAATACTAATTTTATAGTGCACCGAGTGGAGTAAAGAAATTTTTGTGAAAAAAAAAACTTTTCAAAAAAAGTTTGGAAAACAATTTTTGTTTAAATGTTTGAAAAAAATGTACTGAAACAAAAATTTTGTGAAAAAAAGGGTTGAAACAAAAAAATTTGTTGGAAAAATAATTATTTTAAAATCATTAAAACATTTGTTCAAGTTAAATCTAAATTTATTTCAAGAAGATACCAACACCAGTGTTTAAAGTTACCTATGTCAGTGTCTAAAGTACCTCATCTCGAAAGTGCGCATGCGCAACTTTTTCACCAGTGCCTAAAGTAAGCCATCTTCAAACTGCGCATGCGCGAAAATTATTCGCACACAGTCTGCTCAAATAAGGTCCTTTAGGCACAATTCAGAAGCATGAAAACGTCAACTTTAGAGGTGGGTGTTGCAAAATATATATTTATTGAATGTTTTATTTTTATTTGCCTACAGATAAGATGTTTTCACATTTTATTAACTTCAAGTTCTTACACTCTGATAAGAAATTTTCTTAGATTTATGTTCATAAGTTGCTGCGATACTGTAGAAAAATAGCTTTAAGATGAGCACAAGAACATTAAAAAAATATTAAATATTACGGAAGTTATTGAAAATTTAAGAAAACATTGTCAGTCATCAAAAAAGAGATGTGCGGAAACTTTTGACCGGCAGTGTAAATTCGAAACATTTCACATTGAACAATTGAAAATTAAGAGATATACTTTATAAGATGAGAATTAAATTTAGGGTAAAAAAATTAATCTAGACTGTCATTTTCACTGTTCAAAAGTGAACAATTTTCACTTGTAAGCCTTCAAAATTGAACTATTTCAAATTGAACGATTCTAAACTTCGTTTAAAACTGAACGTTTTTAAATTAGAATTGTACAATTAAACATTTTTTCATAATGGAATCCTTTAAAGTGAATGATTTTAATTTAAGTCGTTTAAAATTAATATTTAATTGTTAAATTGTGATTTACACTTGTCAAAATTCAATAATTTCAGCTACAATTGAAAAATTTACAAATTGGAACAATTAAAATCGTAACGTTCACAATTGAAAATTTAGCAATCGGAACTTTGAACGCTTTACAATTATTAAATCATTCATTCAGCTATTGAGGCAATATTTTTAAACAATTTTTTAAACTTTTTGTTTAAATTTTACATTTATTCTGTGGGTGAAAAAATGGCAGACATTTTATTTGTGCAATCTTTTAGGTTCAAAATAATGAAAAAAGTTCCTGCTCAATGCAGGATTTATTTTTTGATTAACGAAAAATGACTTTTTCGGATTCGACTAGATTAACATTAATTTTTAAAAAGAAAACAAAAATAATATTGCCTTAAATTATTTGAAGCTAAAGAAGTTTCCTACATTGAGCAGGAACTTATTTCTTTCTTTTGAATTATATATCTTTACTTGCTAACTAAAACAGTACACGCGAAAAAAACTTCCTAAAATTCCTGTATCAGAGGCAGCACACGTCAGGAATATTAGTATCTGCAAGTGGTCATTCGATTTTAGTTAAACTTCGTGAAATTATAATACTACATAAAAGAAATTTGGAGCTCAAAGGATTTTTGAAACAAAATTTGAATTGCGGGAGTTACGCCATATAGAAATGATATATTTTTGGAATAACCGAAATCCGCAAGTCGTCCCTCGTCTTCAGCAGAGAGCGAGTGCGAAGAGCTGATAGACGATGGAGGAGCGAAAGGGATGAACATATGTATATTCAAAATGGTAGTCTGACTAACACTGACTAACATGAATTCTCAGTGAACAGCCCCTCGACTTGACCATACAAATATGTCTCCCGATATTTGTTAGTTTTATCGACAATTTCTGTAAAAAAATCCCAGTGAAAGGTTTTGTATTGAAAATATATTATTCGATATTATTTGTTAAATTTACTAACAAATTATATAAATAAATGGTTTCTGTAGACATTTATAGGCATCACAGCATGTCACTGCTCTCACTGGTAACAACATACAAGGACAATTAAGAGAAAAAATTATTTCTTGTCGACTTTGAATGTCCACACTTCGCAATTGTTTATAGAGTTTGTTTATGGAATTAATAGAACAATCTCGAATGACAAATTTTCATTCACAAATCTCACTGGAAACATAATTTAAGAAAAATTAAAAGAAAAAACAATCTCGTTTTACATGTTAATAACCAGACTGGGAATGTGTTTATAAAACTAACAAATAATATCAGGAGACATAGTTTTATGATCAAGTATCACTTTGTCGATAAAAGCAAGTAATTTTAATGCGGAAATATCCTTCACAAACGAATAATACATAATGCTGAGTGTTTGTTAATAGAATTTCTTTATAATAATTATCATTACAAGTAAACAATTTTTTTATTCCAAACAACCCTGCGTATGAAATCCAAGCCATACTGAGCTTAGAAAATTTGTGTACAAGAAGTTTAAAAAAATGTGCAGCTTCTATAGTTCGCGAGTCTATACCCCGCATCGCTGGAATTTGGATGCACGTACATTAGCTTCTAAACTTAATTGTTATTAACGAGTACACAATATCATAGACTGTTCGATTGTAAAGTTAGTTTCAACATTAAAATTACTTGCTTTTGCCGACAAGGTTATATTTTATCATGAAAATTTGTCATCCGATATTATTTCGTTAATTTGATCAATAAATTACATAAACAAATGCACAGTTTCAGCATTTATAAGGAGAAGGAAGTTGTTTTTCTCTTTATTCTCCTTACATTAGGTTTCCAGTGATTTTTAGTCATGAAACTTTGTCATCCGATATTGTTTGTTAATTTTATAAACAAATTATGTAAACAAATGCACAATATCGACATTTATAAGGAGAAAGAAGTCGTTTTTCTTTTAATTCTCTTCACATTATGGTACTAGTGATGCTTAGTAATGAAAATTTGTCATCCAACATTATTTGTTAATTTTATAAACAAATTATGTAAACAAATGCACAATATCGACATTTATGAGGGGAAAGAAATAGTTTTTCTCTTAATTCTCCTAGAATTATGTTGCCAGTGAAGCTTACTAATGAAAATTTGTTATTCGTCATTTTCTTTTAATATTATGAACTAATTATACATAAAAAATGCACAGTTTTACACAAAAACTAATGAAATTACCCAATTTACCACTTCGAATACAGATTTCATTCAAAACAGTAATAGGCCCTAATTATCTAAAAGAGATGTAATTCTAGTGTTTATGAAGTAAAATGAGGCAATTCAATTTTCAAGTTGGGTCCTAGTTTCAAGCCCTTAAGAGGGCTGTGTACATGGGCATTTGGAGGCATGTCGCATTTCAGCATGTTCTCCGAAAGCATTGTGAAAAATATGACTTATGTGGTATGCCTGGATTAGCAAAAGAATAAAGTATGTCAATCTGTAGTCAAATTTGAATAAATATTTATTATATTAAAAATATGATTGGTCAAAGTTACCCTACTTTTGAAGGCTGATTTCTCGGCTTGTAATGATTATTTCGAAATTTTAACAACGGATAAACATAGATAAATTGTTTCAGAAACAAGTAATATATATAAAGAAACTATTGGTTTGAAATAAATATTAAAATACTTGCGAAAAGAAACAGCATTTTTGGGTAAAATTTAAGGCAAGGAACTACCGATCCTGGCGGCCAAATATTGAGGAGACATTTAGGCACGCCCACGCTATTGTACTCACTACAATGCATACCCTTTACCTCACCCCGGCAGGTTGTAGGGCCTGCGCTAACTGTAATTCACATCTGGCACCACTCTCAGGAAAATCTTTTCAGATTCATTTCTGAATTTTCTCTTTAGCCACCAAAGAAATGTACGAAATGTTAAAGTTCCCAAAAAATTTGCCAAAAATACTTCTCTGACGTTCAACAAATTTGCATGTTTCCTGAAATTCTGATTCGACTGATATATACTTTTAGTGGTCACTTTTATCATGAAAATTGAACAGAATAATCGAAAAATGAAAAGGAACCAAGTTTCCTATTTTGGCAATCGAATGCCAATAGCGAAAATCTCGATTGAAATTTCTTAATCTATCACAAAAATAGTTTCTATTATAGGGATCATTTTTTCATTTGAGAAAGAATCATTTGCAAGCCGAGAAAGTTGTCTTTAGAAGAAGGTCCACTTTGATCAAGCATATTTGTAATATCATCAATATTTATTCAAATTTTATGAATGCAATCTCTACCTTATTCTTATACGAATCGAGGCATGCCATATAAGTATAATTTTCAGCAATACTTTCAGGTAAACTAGCCGCGAGAAGTGGAAACAAAGTTTGAAATGTTGAAAATACACATTTTCAACCTTAGAATTTTCGTCTAATCGAAACATTTCATTGGGATAGTTTCACAATATATTCGATATCACGAGGCGGATAAAAATTATCCGTCGTCGCATGATTGAAGCTGTCAATTGTTTGCAACGTATGTTGGCTAAGATACTGGAACACTTGTAAAAAACAATGTTCAACAAATTTTGTGTTGGCTGCACGCCTCGCATTCACAAGTCGAAATATTCATAAAGTTCTCAGACCATTTTTTCCATTCAATCGGTAAAATATACGCGTCGTCTGAAACACGTTATAAAAGAAGATATTTCACCGGGAAGCGATTTTGCAACTTACGGATCAGAATGAGTTGTAAATTTCATGGGTTCCTACAGCGTCAATAAATGTAGACTTGGCTAAACTTGTAAAATGTACGCAAACAATTTAACAATTTAACAACAATTAATTTAAAACAATTTAACAATGATTTGAAAAACGATAATTTGCGTTATGTATTTAGTTTTGCAAATCATAAAATAGTCGCTTCTCAATGGAAAAGAGCAGAAACAACATTTTGCAAAACTTTCGGTATTTTCGCTGGCAAGTGTGACAAAGTAATAATTTGTTTATAATTGATAATGTTGCCGCTTCATGAACGTTTTGCAAATTTCATACAGGATAGAGACTTAGTTTATAATTACACACTCAAGTTTGCAAAATGTTTTCAATTGTCGTGGAGCAATGGGGGGAAAATTTTGGAAATTAATTTTTTTCAACAAATTGGCGACCCGATCACGTTTTGGAAAATTTTATTCTATGTTCTACATATAAAAGGACTATACGATTGTTTTGAAGACCTTCGGAATTTTTGTTAATTGACACGATTTTTATGTCTAACTCCACTGGCCTAATTTTTTAACCACCTTATTGTGTATATAATGTATTGTTGGTAATTGTAATGAAAACAAAAATTACAGTAAACAAGTAACGTATTCTATGTACATTTTTCGAAGAACGATTTTTGTACGACCCCATTATGTATATAACCCATAATTCATAATCGAAGTCTAAAGGAATACTCTAATATTTAAACAATTCGCCTTCTTAACGCAGCAATGACTTCAAGATAAATCTTCGATTACAATTGTCATACAACACGTACAAAATAATGTTTGTCAAAGTTTAATAAATATCGATGATATTCAAAATATGCTTGGTCAAATTACTCTACCTTTGAAGAATAATTTATTGGTTTGTAACTATTATTTCACAATTGAAAAGTAACATTTCAATAAAAAAAACTGTTTTTCTAGTATCTTGAGAAATTTCAGTCGGAACTTTCACTGGATATCAAGTATATTTCGAAACTATCCCAATGAAATGTTTCGATTAGACGAAAATTCAAATAGAGCATTTTCGACATTTCAAACTTTGTTTCCACTTCGTACGGCTATTATGTCAGAAACTATTGTTAACAATTATTACTTGTGGAGTATGCTGGATTCGTAAACGAATAAGGTAGAAGAGATCTTCAAAGATAATTCAACAGGAAGAAATATTTAAAGATCAACTGTAATTGAAAATATTAACCGATTTTTTTCAATCTTTTTTTGACTTACTCGTAATAATATAACGAGGCTAATTCAGTATATTACAATTGAATTAATTGATATTGTACAAAATTTAGATTTTTCTACGGTGTGTCTAATCTCAAACAATGGGAAGGTCGCGCCAGGCCAAAAACCGTCCGCTCGACAAACTACCCCCCGCCGCACGGTTTCCAGACAATGCCTCACGCAGGCCGAGCGACTGTCCCCTGATAATGACTTATTGCAGGAAATTTTTTTTACACTTTTTTTTTCGATGTACCCTTTTTTCCTGAGAATATTCGTACGGTGATTGGCTGTCGAAAATTTTTTTTTCACTAACAAGCTCCACCTTTTTGGGCGTGCTTATCATATTTCTGTCTCTCTCGCACACTCAACTCAGAATTCCCACGGGTGTCCCCAGCCCTCTTAAGTGCAACATTTTATGGGATTTTTCATAAAAAGATTTTTAAGATTAATGAAAAAGTATGTTTTGATTTTAAAAACAATAAATCGATGTAACCTTGCAACTGACGTTTGCACCGATCCCAGTGATAGCCGGTATAGTTTGCTTATCAGTTGTTCATTCCTTGCATTGTGCACATGCGCGAAAGCGAATTTGCGTCCGAGGCGATAAAGGAGGCAAGAGATTGAGAGTGCGACGACCAGATATTGCCAGGGTATATGCGAAAGACGGCGACAGATTCGAAGAGAATGTAGCAAAGATTGCGTCGTCTCACAGTCGCATGAAATCTTAGTGCACAGCCGCTCCATCCGATGACAAATTTTTATTACTAAACATCACTGGCAACAATATAATGTAATTGCAATGTTGAAATTAACTTTATAACCGAACTATCCATGATATTGTGTTTTTGTTAATACAAGCTGTTACTACCAAATAATTTCACAAGTAAACAAATTTTTTTCTCAAATTTTCGATCTTCAACACATCTACGTGCATCAAATTCAAGTGATGCGGGGCATAGAACAATTATTTTAAGAAAGTTAAACAAGAAAATTGTACCACCGACCAGCAGTGGGCATCCGTATGTGTCATAGAAGACTACTGCAGAACTGTAGTTCACAGTCTTCAGTATCATACGAGTATATTGCGCAGAATCAAGAACCACAGAAGTGCACTGCGCAGCTATATGTACCGTAGAACGCGACTGCACAGCCCTCTCCTCTCCCCACTCCTGTAAAGCACCTTTCGTAAGTTAATGCTCAAACTAATTCTTAAGTAATTGGCATTACACTGACTTTGTAATTGAAATAAATTAGTAATTGGACCCTGTGTATTTGGCAGAAAATACATATTACATACAAATAATTTGTAATGTAATTCAGTTAAACTGGAACAAACGTAATCTCCCTCAAATATATTTAATTACACTGGAGTGAAATACATGTAATTTGTCGAGTGTATTTGAAATACTTTGTGCCCAGCTATGGTTGTAGCTTTAGGTTAGGTCAAGGCGCATAACATGGTAGATATTTAAAGTCGGACAAAAGTGTTATTCGGAATTTAAATAGAAAATAAAAACTTGCTCCCGAAGTATTGAACTGGAGAATTCATTGATTGAAATAAAATTCACTTCAAAAATTCATCTGATCTCCGAAAAATAACAGAAAGATTTGGAGTTTTAAAATCACATCGGACACGCGTTGGACAACTGCTAAATGACACTGCGCAAGCGCGTCACTCCATTTGATATTTGAAGTTTAGAAAAAGAAATACTAAAAAAGGGCATTCATACAAACGCTTGCAGGAGATTGTTATTTCTATTTTTTCAAATTTTTGAAGGTATTATGCAGGTTAATTTAAACAAAAAACTATACATACGAAGAATACACACGTGTCTAACCTTTCAGACCTCTCTGTTCTTTAATACTTTCATGACTCTCCTTCATAACCGAAATGACAAAAAATTTTGAAATTTTCACAGAACATCTGTGTTATCTCCTTCTAGGTTTTCTCAGTTTTTAAAATAATCGTAAGAAAAGTTTAGCAGCTAAGGTAAACTATGTGACATTTTCGATAACCTGAAATAGGGCTTACGTGTATAAGGTGCTAATTTCAATTTACAATTATCTTCACTTTGGAATAGTCAACCTTTTTCCAATTGCACATACCATCAGACAGCACTTTAATGAATCTATATTCACGATTTGAAAAAATTCCTACGAAAAACACATTATCCTGAAAATTATTTACAACATGTCACAAAACAGCTTGCGAATGGAAATCCGATATTATAACGGAGTGGCAGCTGCCACGCGAAAAACGTGCCTCTAAATTAAAAATTAGGGGCACATGCAAAATCCAACGTACCCCCAATTTTTAAAACAAGGGACACACGCTAAACTTGTATATATGTATCAGCTTATGAGAAATAGGCCAAACGGAAGAAATTGTGACAAAATATTAATAATTTAAACATGCAAGCGTTTTAGAAGTTGTGTACTCGCGTGAGCAGATGACAGATGGAGTGGGATGTGTCTGCATGCAAAATTGCATAGTCTATAATACTGGATCGTACTTCGTGGCATACATTTGAAACATAGATCAAAAATGATGTTGAAAACAATTGTCAGTAATTAATACAATATCACGGTATGCGGACAAAGAATACTTGTTGAACTTGATTTATATAAAATATACCATTTTCTAATGAAAAGCCGCTTAATAATTAGCCGCCTAATGGTTTAAAAGAGAAATACAATTTTAAAAAGGAGTATCCCTTTCCTATGCTAAATTTGTGATAGACCCATAAGAACTAAAAAAGCTCGACGCAACCTGCAAATATTAATTTAAAATTCTTTAAAAAACTATGGTATATTATTTTAGCCATGGGAACGCATTGATGGATAAAGATTTTGAAAATTCGAGCTTGACATTTTTTGGAAACCCTAGTGGACACGCAACTCTTTCTTATTTATGTGCCTGAGCTATTCTCAAAGCTCTGTAGGCTTTGAGGTACACATTCTCATCGTGACACTCGCGCTATGCGCTCGATTTTTGATAGACATTTTAAAATGTATATTTACTTTCTGAATTACTTTACAATCAAAAGCTACAATCCTTTCTTCAGCCATTCTTCTCTATCTCGCGTTGTTATGCTAAAAATAGGATTTTTGTTTTCATAATATTTTTGAGGGATAAAACAAAAAATCCTACAAGTCTTCTTTTAGACTTTTTACGTATCTCGCGTCTTTCGACGTAATATGGAAATTTTCGACTTTTGCATATCAATTTCAAAAAATAAATGTAAAACGAGGAGTTCGGCAAAAAATGGTTCAAATACATTTTTTAGGAATTTTTAAGAGCTGCAATTCCTTTTTGAATGTTCGATTTTCTGCATAGTACTGTCGATAAATAAAACCAAAATGACAAGTCCTATCAAAAAAAGGTTTGAAGAAATTTTGTAGGAATTTTTAAAAGATATAATTGCTCTTAAAGACTTTTTCTCGTATTTTGCGTCATTTTGGCTCAAAATTTGAATTTTCGCTTTTTTCATAGTATCTTCAAAAAATAAAACCAAAATATCAAGTCTTATCAAAAAATAGTTCAGGGAAAAAATATAGGTATTTTTAAAAGCTATAATTCTTCTCTTCAACTTTTTACTTATCTGTCGTCGTTTGGCTTAAAATTAGAATTTTCGACTTATTCATTTTCGATGCATGAAATCTAAAAAACGAGTCCTATCAAAAAATGGTTAAGACAAAACTTGTAGATATTTTAAAGAACTTCAATTCTACTTCTATCCTGTTTTCACGTATCTGCCATCGTTTGGCGTAAAAATGAAACATTCGATTTTTGAATATTATTTTCGATGGATAAAACCATAACCGTTGGCCCAGGAATGCTGGTTAACGAACTCGTTATTTCTTGTAGGGCCTAAAAAAAGTGTGCCAAAGCTCTATTTGATCCGTTCATTTTTTAGAGAGTTATCGCATTTACGGGCAGACGGACATACAGAGACGCAATCGTCAAAACTTGATTTTCGGCTTCAGGGGGTCTTAAAACGTGGAGATCCGTTGAAAAAATGGGGTGTCAAATTTCTGAAAATTCCAATACTTTCTCAATCATAAATGATGAGAATGTAATAAATTAGAGCAAATTTGTATCTCTTTTTTGGGTGAACAACTTTTGTCTATCATTTTTTTTTACCTTTTGTCGTTTTTCCACAAATTTTTCATTCTTGTTTTGAATGTTATTTTTTACGATTAGAACCAAAACTACGCGTCCTATCAAAAAGTGATTTATAAAGAAATGTACAGATGTGTTTTAGGTGCACAATTTTTGTTAACTAGATTTTTTTCGTAGCTTGTGTCGTTTTTTCAGAAATGTAATTTCGTTTTTATTTTCAATGTTATTTTTCACTATTAAAACAAAAACTACGCATTCTATTAAAAAATGATTAATAACAAATTTATAGCTCTTTTTTTGGTTAAACAACTTTTGTCTATTTATTTTTTTCGCAGCTTGTTTCATTTGTCCAAAAATTTAATTGATTTATTTTATTATTGTTTTTTACGAATCAAACAAAACCACGCATCCTATCAAGAAGTGATTATTAACAAATTTGTAAATCTTTTTTGGGGGTACAATTTTTGTCAGCTAATCTTTTTTCGTATCTTGCATAGTTTGACCACAAATTAGAATTTTTGATTTTTCAGTATTATTTGTGCGATCAAAATTTAAATTTTTCAAGAAAATTCAAGAAGTTAGTATGAGAATTTTGTAGGGCTTTCAAAAAGCAACGTTTTTTTTCTCTCGACTTTTTTCATATCGTGCGTTGTTTGGCTTAAAATGTTCATTTTCGTTTTTTTTATTTTGAAAATGCTACAACTCTGAAAATTTTCTTTTAATCAAAAAAAAAGGCATGAGGATAAATTGTTCGAGTTTCCGAGTACTATGAATAGCCGTACATGGAACTTTTAAATCTTGAAAAAAATGGTCCACAAAAAACGAATAGTTTTTCCTATTTTCTAAGCAAACTATTGTTTTTATGTAAAAAAGAGAATAACCTTTTTCATATAGAAAAGAATGCTGCACATTTTTCTATAGAACCTCAATTGTGCTAAAATGAGCAGTTTCAGATATAAACTAGAAAAACTGATAATCGCCGCCATTTTTCAATATAAATTGTTTACCCATTGTTCAATCCGAGATTCAATCGATATCATACGTTTACAGGTTCATCAACAGCCTATCGGGAAGGGTTTAGATCGATTTCCAGCTTGTTGCTAATTATTTCCGTTATCCGACTTTGTTGGTTCTTCGTTGCCTGGCCTAATACTGGACGCAAAATGTTGGCATCTTTTATTAAGATCTCTTTCAGTTTTTAATCAAATCTGCATTCGGAGTGAAAAATTGGCTAATTTCAATAGCTTTAGTGTAAAGCTTTTTTTATGTATATATCATTTACCGGAATGATTTTTTTTTTAAATTAAACTTTTGTTGGAATATTGTAAAAACCAGATCACGTTTTTAGAAAGTCTGTAAATTAAATCCATACTTTTTTTCACAAGATTCAAAAAAATCCGTGACATCTTTCTTCAAAATTAAAATTTATTTAATTTTTTTTCCAAAAGTCAGAATTAAGCTTTTGTTAAGAATTATTGGTAAAATACACTTAAAATTAACAATTTTTTATTTGGAAAATAACTTTTTGGTTTTTACATATGGTTCAACACTATTCTTAAAATTGCGAGAACAGTAGACACATTAAAAATTAGATTGCAGAAACAGTAAAACGATACACGTGTTTTAACATAACCTATAAATAAAACAATACCTTTGGCCTTTATCAAGTTCCCTGACTGCCTCGATAAGTTTTGAATGACCTTCAGATACTTCCTGATCACTTCCATCTTCACTGCCTAAATCCTTCATCGTCGATATCAATTTTGTCAAACTTTTTCAGACGACCAAATTCAAATACAGGACCAAAACATGCTTTACATTATATAAATACGAGTCGTCGAGTCCATCAAGATTTTTTAATTAGGTATTTCATGTTGTGACGTCAGCTGGCAAGATGTCTGTACGCTGAGGGCCAAACAATAAAGGTGCAGTCCAGTGATGGGTAGGTAAAATACTCGTGGTAATTTACTTGGTTTTCTACGGTAATTTACCTGGTATTTTACGTCATCAGTTTTCTACATGATGTAAATTACGTCTTGTTCTATATATGAGGGCGCCACCTCTGAGGCGGGAAATTGAAAACTTGAATCAGACAGCCAATCAGAGGTTTTCTACATGTATTTTACACATTCGAGGTATTTTACGTAAAATACCTCCTTTAGGTATTATACGTGAAAAACTTCCAGTTACGCGTAACTGCACATCCCTGGTTGACATTATTATTTTTTAATTAACAATATAGGCATTAAAAAAAACCCACACGAATGCCGATACCAGAAATTCAAAAAAGCAAGGTTATGCACAGTTCTACAGGTCCGCCATCTTGGCACATAATTTACTGTATTTTACCTGTTTTCGGCGTAAAATACTTCACTTAGGTATTTTACGTCAAAAACCTCCAGTTACGCGTAACTGCACATCCCTGGGCTTCGGAGCCGCCATTTTTTAGGGATGTTTTGGTTCGGGACAGATCGGGATATGCGGGAGATTCAAATGTAGTATGGAAGAGAACTCAAAAGTATTAATAAAAGTCATGTAAAATTTAGTTTATTGCCGATGAGTGAATGGACTAAAACTGGAAACTAAACAAAACTTAATAAAAAGTAATTACATAGATAAAAATAATCGAACAGTACAAAAAAAAGGAAAGTCGATGGGATTAAAAGCTACCAATTTGTACAAAATAATTTTTCTGCGGATGAAAAAAGTGGTGTGAAATTGTAAATATGACTCATGGATATTATAATTACAGAATGAATGTAAATTATAATATAAATAATAATAATTAAAAGTGCAAAAGGAATAAAACTCTTGTGGCATGTGCGTAAGTTAAATAATTAGTAATATTAATATTATCCCCATAATATTATGCAATTCATGAATACGAAACTTGAATTAATGTTCAATAAAAATGAACATAGAAAAAAGTATAAGGTATACATATATAGGATAAAAATATATATTGTAAAAAGGACATTTATAATAGGTTTAACTAAAGAAATACTAGAATAAAGAATTTTGTAGATAGAAAGCGGTATTCCCTTTTCAAATAGAAGTGTGGATACAGAAGGAAAATCTGCTTAATTTAATCATTTTTGCGTGAAATAAAATTTTTTAATATTAACCTGAACATTCGAAAATTTTATTTTACGCAAAAGGGATTAAATTTAACACTTTTTCATTCTGTATGCACACTTCTGTTGGAAAAAGGAGTACCGCTTGGTATCTAAAAAATATTCTATTCCAGAATTCTTTAGTAAAACGAGGTGATTGTATTTTGAGTTTACAGTTTCAACGTAACGTATTATTCTGTAAAATATTTCGGTATCATTGAGATATTAAATAAATGAGGTGAAACATATTATTATTTATTTCAATATTGACAGATACATTTAAAAATTTTTGTAAACAGAAACTTATTTTCCAGATATTTTATATTTCAAGAAATTGAAAATCATACCTTCAGAACTTCTCGAAAATATAGTTGGAAATGTATCGACTTTCAGGTGCAGGTAACCATTATTTCGCGAAAAAGATTTCTTCGCAAAGTGATCATCACAAATGTCACTTCTTTCATTAGAATAAACATTTTCTTTTCCAATAGAAATGGTTAGAATTCTAGCCATTTCTTTAGAAGTTCCGCGTTCACGAAAGGAAACCTACACAGAAAATGTCAGTGTTAAATTTGAATTTAATTTTGAAGACTCAAAGTGAAGTTTTCAATTCTAAATTTTCCAAATTGACGAAATTTCGAATTTGAAGCATCAAAATAAAAAAATTTTAAACTATAAATAAATATGCTTAAATTTGGATGATTTTGGAAATCAAAAGTCAAGTTTTCTATTTTAAATCTTCCAAAATAAGAAATTTCGAACTGAAATCATCAAAGTTACAGAAACTTAATAAATGTTCAATACATTTTTTTGATTGAAAATTCAGTTTTTTCGAATGAAAATTCATTTTTTTATTGAAAAATCATTTTTTTGGTTTAAAATTCAAATATTTCAGTTGAAGATTCATAATTTTAGCTGGAAATTCATTTTTTTAACTGAAAATTCAACTATTCTATTTTGGATTGAAAATTGCTCATTTTTAGTTGAACTTTCGAATATCTGGTTGGAAATTCGTTCTTTTAGGTAGAAAATTAATCTTCCTGTTTAAAAGTTCATCTATTTTGTTAAAAAATCATCTTCTTTGAATGGAAATTCATCTTTTGATTGGAAATTTAATTAAAGAGTTTTTACTCGCAATCTTTAAAATTAAAGAATTTTAAATTGCAAATCGTGAAAATTGAAGAATTTTAAATTGCAAATCGTGAAAATTGAGTCAAAAGGCAAATCCGTTATAAACAAACAAGAAATGAGAGAAAGTCAAGACCCATGAAAACGTATTGCTAAATGTAATTAATCATACTAGAATAACTTTTGTTTAATTTATCCAAATCAGTTTTTAAATTAATAGACAACTTATTTTGTTTTTTAATATAAAGCATTTCCATGAATTCTCTCTTTCTCTCATTACTTTCACTGTGTAAAATTTCAACATTATCCCAGTCAAACTCATGGTCAACATCAACAGACCCTCTCGTATGTCTAGCAAGAAATCTCTTATAACAACGTCCTAAACGAACATCACTTTTGTGTTCCTTCACCCTACACGGAGAAAAAAATATGCCTATAATAGTAAGAACACTAGTCATGCTTTTGTCGCAGGTTTCATTCTTGCTATCCTGGTACAAAATTCATTCATTTCAAGCAAGAATCCCTTTATCCTAAAAAAGTACAAAGCTTCATGCTTTTAAAGCCGTTATCCCTTGCGAAAATAGCTCGAACTTTGCCTTGCTACGGTTGTAAGAAAACTCATCCTATTAGAGTAT
>CAKNYM010042179.1:0-12715 GCA_932195095.1 Andricus curvator | reverse complement strand
TCCCTACTTGCGCAATGAAGATGAAGGTAAGTAGATTCATTATAATCGGTCGAGCAAACCTAACCTCAAAATAAGTTAAAAATAATGAGTTAAGAAAACTATATAAACATTAATTAAACGTAGGAACGTTTGCAAAGGTTATGTTTGTGATTTCACTTGACTTTATTGTTTCACGTAATTTTTCTCGATGATCGTCAGAATGTTTTAGGTTTATTAGATAGAAATGCTAGAAAACAAAAAATAGGTAATCTACTCCAAGTCTGTTTGAGAGTGTATAACTTACACAGAATATTCATCTTAATTTATTTTCAACACCGTTTATGACAGGCAGCACAAAATTACAAAATTTATATTTACAATTTCCTTATCTTAGTCTTTTGAACCTCAACATTCAATCACCTCATTTTACTAAATAAATATAAAAATTAAATATTTTTTAGATATTAGGACTCCTTTTTTAAACGGAACTGTGCAACTGTTTAACTTAATAATTTTTGCAACTTATGAGTTTGGGAAAAATGAAATTTTTGAATTAAAAATTATTTCATCAAATATATTTTTTTTTTCGAATGTATTTATAAGGTAAATAGTAATAAATGATAAGGAAATAGTAAATAGATCAATTTACCTATACTAATAACAAGTAATTACAGATGCTGACGATGAAGACGAAGGGGGACTGGAAGTTCCTAATGAGGAAAGGATTGAAGCTCCGATTCAAGCAAATGCAGAAGTTGAGCTGGAACCACTAAACCTCCAACAAGTCGAAGAAAATCCTATTTTAAATTTTAATGTCATACAAAATGAAGAAAACCCTATTGATGTAGGTGGGGTTTCTAGTAACGTAGATTCAGGTACCAAACGTTGAATATTTTTGTAAAAACCTTATTTAAAAAAAAAAGAAAAATAATTACGTACGTTCACGTGTGTTATTAAGGGCCTTGGAATCAGGACCCAACTTCAAAATTGAATTGCCTTATTTTACTCCACAATAACCAAATTAAACCTTGTTTAGATATTTAGGACTTATTCCGGGTTTAAATCAAATCTGTATAATTGGCAAATTTTTCACTCTGAATACAGATTTGATTCGAAACAGGAATAGGCCCAAATTATCTAAACAAATATCTAATTAGAGTATTTACGGAGTAAAATGAGGAAATGAAATTTCGAGGCTGGTTCCTGGTTCCAAAGCCTTTAAATTAATTAATTATATTTGATTTCGTATATAAAGTTGTACACGAGAGGTTGATCACTCATCTTTTAAGTGTACGTCAGATTTTAACGAATTCACAAAGGCATTAAGGTGACCGAAGGCCAGGGAAAACCTGGAAATCAGGGAAAAGTGAGGTATTTTGTTGGGCAGGAAAAGTCAGGTATTTTGAGAAAAAGCTTGCAAAAATCAGGGAATTTATATAAGGTGCACTTTCAATAACTGTCAAGAATAACTATTTTTAAATTGTTTTATTTAATTTCTAAAAGATTTTACGTTAAAAATGTTACAAGATTAGAATTCTGGTCTGTACATATTAATGATCAGAGTTCATAAAAAAAGTTCGTATCTGAACTTGTATTTTTTATTCTTTTTGTTCGTTTAGAGTATAATTTTGTGCTCAGATCTGAAATTTATAAAAAAAAAATATTTGTCTGTAAAAACAAACAATTTCGCGATGAGATAACTCTGAATATCATCAAATTTATTTCTTCTTTTACGTGGGCCCTCTTTAACCCTAAACAAACAAAAAAAATAAAAAATTTAAGTTGATGGAAAGAAAAATTTGTTTATGTGTGATTTTAAATACTCCTAAATTTTTTTAAATCCATGGAGTCTTGCAAAAGTAGAATTGGAGTAAAATCATCCAAAAAATATTTCTAAATTGGCCTGTTAGGTGGAACAACGGTATTCTAGAATTTTCAGAAGTCACTTCTTTTTAATTTGTTCTTCATGAACTTATATACAATTTAAATGAAAAAGAAGTGATTTCTAAAAAGGCAAGAATACCTTAAATGCACCCAACCGCTAATTTTTACACCCGATTTCAAGAGTGGTTAACTCCTAGGTTGTATGAAGTAAGTCTGTGGAAACAAAAGTTTTAATGGTGTTGTATTATCATAAATCTTTATTTTTAGATTCTGAAGAGTCGAGCGGATCCACCGACTACGAAGATGGATTTGAAGATGGAATCGTAGAATTGGTTGACGATGAACCCAACGAAGTAAAAGAACTTCGAGTGTGGGCTGTTGAAAGAGGAATAGAACAAACAGACGTGAATCAATTTTTGAAAATATTGCGAAAGCGCCTTCTTCCTGAATTACCGAAGTCAGCCAAAACATTCTTAGGTACGAGTTCAGCAGTATACAACATAATAGAAATGCCAGACGCAGATGGATCTGCGGGAGAGTACACTTATTTTGGCATAAAAAAAGGCCTAGAAGAATGCATAGATATCAACGTGTACTCCAAGGCTACAATTTTTTTTCAATTTAATGTAGATGGAATTGCTCTGACCAAATCAGGAGAAAAGGGATTTTGGGTAGCTTCAGCGAAGATCCATTACAAGCCTGACATTTATAAACCGTTTCCTGTTGCTATTTACTGCGGAAACTCGAAGCCTGCAAGCGTTGATGAGTACTTACGAGAGTTAATCAACGAAATAAATGTTTTACAGGATACTGGCGTTACTATTTCAAATCAGCGCTTTAACGTGCGTATTCATTCCTTTATTTGCGATATGCCTGCCAGAGCATTTTTGAAATGTACGAAAGGTCATGGTGGTTATTACGCTTGCGAGAGGTGTGAAATACATGGCGTTAAGGCGAATGGTGTGACTGAATATTCGCTTATAAATTCTCGTGAGAGAACTGACGAATCGTTTCGAAATCGAACACAGGCAGGTCATCATAAAGGCGCATCTCCGTTATTGGGGATAAGACCACTTCTAAACATGATTTTTATTTTCGTGCTAGACTTCATGCATTTATTCTGTGAAGGAGTAATGAAACGACTTCTAAACCAGTGGTTTGTAATTGCAGGGCGTGCAAAAGTTGGACAGCGCTTGAGAAAGGAAGTTTCTAGAAGACTTCTTATGATTAGAAGAAGTATTCCGTGTGAATTTCAACGAAAAATAAGATCTTTAAAATCACTAAAAAAATGGAAAGCAACAGAATATCGCTTTATTCTTTTATATTGTGGTCCTGTAGTTCTTCTAAATATTTTGACTATAGACCGTATGAAAAATTTTTTGCTTCTTCATGTAGCGTGCAGAATACTATGCAATGACAATTTAATAAAAAACTACCAAGAACATGCCAAAATTTATTTGCAGAGGTTCTTTATGGGATTGAGGGAATTGTATTCAAAAATTCAAGTTATGAATCTGCATGCTGTAATTCACGCTGCTGATGATGTATTATCAATGGGATGTAATTTTAGTAGAATTACTGCCTTTCCTTTTGAAAATTTTCTAGGGAAATTAACGAAGCTTATTCGCACACCGTTTCGACCGTTGGCTCAAATCTGCCGCAGACTACACGAAATACGTAAGATAGATCCTCCAAAACCACAAAAACCCTTTCGGGTTCAAATTGTAAAAGCCACAGGATATAATATATTAGAACTGAAATATAAACAATATCACTTGACAACTAAATCTCCTGACAATTTTGTAATGCTTCGAAATAAAAAATTGTTGAAAATAAACAAAATGACACGCACTCTTCAAGGAATAGAAATCGAGGGAAATATTTGGAAGGTAAAGCGATCATTGTTCTTGTATCCGACAGATTCAAAAGAATTATATATGTGGGAATTACGTCAGAATGCGCAAGATACGATAGTTAACTACAATCTTAACGACGTTGAAGTCAAAATGGTAAAACTGTCATTAAATCTAAAAGAGAATGGTATGCTGAGAGTGTATACTATGCCTCTTTTGCATCTATGCTAGTGTTTTCGCAACTCATCGGCAGCCCTTCATAAATATTATCAAGATGGTATTCGTAATCTGTCCGTATGATAATATAAGCATTTTTAATAATGTTTTATCAGCAACTCATCTCATGTATTATAAAAATGAAGGGTTCCTTTTTATTGTCATTTTATTCGATTGAAAAATGGTTTGTAAGCAATTCTAATTCCTATAGAATTCGCTTCTTGTCTAATTTTGTCATATTCCAATTTTATTTTCCGAAGCAAAGATTGAAAAAAAATGTATTTCATGTAGACTAAAAAAATTAATTTAATTGTGGTATGTGAAAAGAGAACCGAAAGTTATACCGATAAAAAATGTCAAATAAATCATTATTGTTTGCAATGTATTTGTATGTGTATTTTTTATTTATGTATGTATGCATATGTACAGGCTGTTCCTTTTATCTTGAGATATCGAAATATCTAAAAAAAATACGCATCCAAGGGAAAAAATGTCCGCAATAAAAACTTTATTTTCTAGAGGGAAAAACGACTCTGCAAAAATGTACACTACGCTCCATCCCTTGGGCGCGGGAGGTGGGTTACTTTAAAATTTCAAATGGGGAGAATTTGAATCTCCAATCAAAAATATAGGTTCACATTTGAAATTTTAAGCCCCCCCCCTCCCGCCCCAGGGAGTGGGGTGTGGTGTAAATTTTTGCGAAATCGCTTTTTCCCATCGAAAAATAAACAGTTTTTATTACGGACATTTTTTTCGTTGGATGCGTATTTTTTTAGATATTTCGATGTCTCAAGATAAAAGAAGCACCCTGTATATATATATATATATAACCATATAACTTACATGTGACATAGGGATAATTGAGACGAATTAATATATAAAATATGCAAGTATCTTGTTAGCATTGCTATATCTTTTCAATATATTCATATTTGAATTTGAATTTGCCGCGCTCATCTTCGATTAGTCTTCCTTTCGATTGTTTGGAAAAGAAGGCAACTTTATACAAGGGTAGACAGCAAAGCCACGCGTAGCCATGCGATTCATTCGCTTATGTTTATGTTAATTAATTATGCTAATAATTCTTTAAAGTACAACCAGATGCCCGAGAATAAGTTTTAAATGAACCTACGAGCAAAATAAAGCATTTCAACAATAGGGAAGCGTTCGTGAGTGCGTCAAAATTGGCACTTTCTCTCTCTCATATTTCCGACAGTGCAATCGAGAAAGTCCAGTCAATTTGAACACATTTTTTTTAGCTTATTGCACGAATAACGCTCAGTATGCTATTATTGTGATACATAGTTGAGACAATTTCTATCCACAACATTAGTGCGTTGCAAAGGTACGTATAGTTGCTTTAGCATTTTCAGTGTCATAACCTCACTTTCCTAGTCTTTGTTTAATGTATACTAAGTTGGACTTAGTTTAGACTTGCGTTAGTTTGGACTTTGGTATTGTTTATACTCATTGAGAAATTTTTTCACAGCAAGGTACATAACAGAGTTAATAAAATCATGAATATTTTTCTGCAGAGCGAATTAAAATGGATTTAAATCTGGTTCGTCCATTCCAGTTAGTTGAATTTATTAAAAGAGGTCCAAAAACGGAAAGAATTGTTGACTGCGTTACGTTGCGCTGGATAAGGTATGATCCAAATAAAAAGAAATATGTCACCAAATTCATGCCACCGCCATACACTGAGAAAACCAACGCAATATTATATAAATTGGTCGAATTGGAGATGGACGCACCTGATCACTGGTCAGAATATACTGTGAAGCTTGTGGGCGATGGACGTAAGTTTAAAAATATTATATGATAGCTTTCTACTACACTGTGTTCCTTTATTTAATATAATTGAGTATATTGTTTACATTTAATATTTATTAACGCAACTACTTGTATTATAAAAAATTCTTTGAAATTTACAACTTTATTTGTTAGAAATACAAAATTTAAATATTAATTCTGTGATGCCACCTCAGAAACAAGTTTGACCTTAAAGTGCAGGTTAAAGTTTGTACCTTGAAAATTCTGTTTTAGGAATGCTTCCTAAGTTTTTTTTCCGAATATATGAGAAGAATCGTTAGGCCCCCTTTTAAAATAACTCAATATTTGTTTTTTTAAGTCAATTTTTGTGATTTTTTTCGTAAGAAGTATGTAATAAGTAAAGTTTTCTCTGATAAAAACCTTTAATTTTGCGTCTAAAAATGTTTCTATGTGATTATTATGGATTGCCTTTCCTCTCACTTTTAAATTTTGAAAAATGTGTGAAAAACTTCTGTTTTTTTTAATTATACGTTCTGAGAAAAAATCTCTTTTAAGACACAACTACAGAACTATTTAGGCTAGAACATTTTTTTTAATTGTTCGGAAATTTGTAAACTTTTTAAAGGTTTTACGTAAAATGTACCGTAAACGTAGAATTTTAGGAAACTGATCTTTTTTACACGTTTTTCAAAATCTAAAAGGAAGGGGAAAGTCAACAGGGTGGCGACTTGACCGGGAAACCGGGAAATGACCGGGGATTTAATTAAAAACCGGGAATTTTACTTCTGATCGCAGTAAAAGTCAACAAATTCAACTACTTGGTTAAAAGTTAAACTCTTTTGTAAAAAATTAATTTTTTTGGTTGAAGATTCTAACTACTTTGTTGAAAATCAGTTTTTTTAACTAAAAATTTAACTATTTCAGTAGAAAATTGCACTATTTTGCTGAAAATCCGCTTTTTTGTTGGTTAAGAATTAGATTTTCAACAATAAATTTAACTATTCTATTTTTGGTTGAAAATCTATCTTTTTTGGATGAAAATTCAACTATTTGATTGAAAATTGATATTTCTTATTTAAAAATTAAACTATTCATTTGAAAATATATGTACTTTATGGAAAATTCTTATTTTTTTGTAGAAAATTAATCGTTATGCTTAAAAATTGATCTTTTTGGTATAAAATTCAATCACTCCAGTTGAAGATTCATCATTTTAGTTGAAAATTGATCAATTTGGTTGAAAATTAATTTCTTCAACTGAAAATTTAACTATACTATTTTTGCTTGAAAATTGATCTTTTCTAGTTCAAAATTCAACAATTTGGATGACATTTTTTTAAAATTGAATATCAACTATTTCGTTAAAAATTCACGTATTTTGTGAAAAAATCGTTTTTTTTGTAGAAAATTATCTTGTTCCTTGAAAGTTAATCTCCTTGTTTATGAATTTTTCTTTTCAGTTAAAAATGCAAGTATTCCAGTTAAATATTTATCATTTTAGTTGAAAATTCATCTTGACGATTCATGATTTCAATTAAAAATTAATTTCTTTGTTTGAAAAATGAGCTAATTGATTGAAAACTTGTTTTTTCTTTGGATTGAAAGGAATTTTTTTGTTGAAAATTGACCTATTTCGTTGAAAATTTGTTTATTTTTTGGATGATTTTTTTTTAATTTGAAAATGTAACTATTACTCCAGTTTATTCCATGATTTTAGTAAACAATTCATCTCCTTGGTTAAACATTCATTTTTTGACTAAAAATCTAATTATCCAATTTTTGGTTGAAAAATGAGTTTTGTTGGAAATTCGTCTTTTTTGGTAGAAATTAATATTCTTGGGTAAAAATTTACCTTTTTAGTCAAAAATTCAATTATTCTAGTTAAAGATTCATCATTTTAGTTGAAAATTTATCTTTTTGGTTTAAAATGTAACTATTCCAGTTGAAGATTTACAATTTTAGTGGAAAATTCATCACTTTGTTTGAAAATGTAACTATTTTTTTGAAAGTTAGCTTTTTGTGGAAAATAATTTTTTTAAGTGTAAATTTAAGTTATTCAAATTGAATATTTCAGTTTTTTTTAAATTAAATTATTCCAGTTGAAAAATCATGGTGTTATTTGAAAATTCATCTTGAAGATTCATCATTTTAATTAAAAATTAATTTCTTTGTTTAAAAAATGAGCTATTTGATTGAAAACTTGTTTTTTCTTTGGATTGAAAGGAATTTTTTTGCCGAAAATTTGTTTATTTTTTGGATGTTTTTTTTAACTGAAAATTTAACTATTTTTTTTGAAAGTTAGTTTTTTTTGTGGAAAATAATTTTTTAAGTGTAAATTTAACTTATTCCAATTGAATATTTCATAGTTTTTTTTTAATTCAATTATTCCAGTTGAAAATTCATGGTTTTATTTGAAAACTCATCTTTATGGTTTAAAATTCAACTATTCCGGTTGATGATTCATCATTTTAGTTGAAAATTCATCAGTTAGGTTGAAAATTAAACTATTTGGTTGAAAATCCGTTTTTTGTTGTTGTTGAAAATTCAGTTTTTCAACTGAAAGTTCAACTATTCCATTTTTTGTTAAAAATTGATATTTTTTAGTGGAAAATTTACGTATTTGATTAAAAATTCATTTATTTTGCAATGTTTTGCTTTGTTGTGTTGAAGGATGTTTATAATGAACGTCATGAATTAAAATAAATGTTTGCGATTTGCGGCAAATATGAATATGTTATTTTTGGGTTGACCGGGAAAATTGAAAAACTTGACCGGGAAAAACCGGGAAATGACCGGGAATTTAAAATCGTCCGCCAAATCGCCACCCTGGCCAATCAATATTCAACACGTAACAACTTTTATTGGACACAGAATTAAAGGTTCTTGTGAGAGAAAACTTTACTTATTACTTGTTCCATTCGGAAATAATCACATAATAATTGATCATAAAGCAACAAATATCGAGTTATTTTAAAACGTAATTCTGAGGAGGCGTGAGAACTATTGAAAACATTTTTTTCATTACTTATAGACATAATCAGATAAATTTTAAACTTAGTATAAAAACTATAATTTTCTGCGATCAAAAATTCTTTTCAAGTAAAAAAATTAAGTCTGCGACATAACCTCAAAGATTTTCATTTCCTTCAAAATTTGAGATAAATAAAAAAAACATACACTCGGTTCATTGGGTACAATATCACTGCTAAAGTGACATTTTTCTACAGAAACCTATGCTGAAGCAGTGCAGAGGTTGAAAGAACTAAAAACAAAGGAGTATGTATATAGTAGTGGCTCAGAAATGCATGCAGAGGATAAAGCTACTGCTGTAGCTAAAGAAATTAAATTAAGTGAATCTCTTCCTAATCTGAAAAGCATAATGCTAGTACCGAGTCTCGGTAAAAGTTCTCATCAGCTTCAGAAGAAAATCTCTCATTCATCACGTACTCCAGGTTATTGTTATTTTAACAATAATTGAATAATCTTAAACGCAGAATTTGTAATAAAATTCATTCATGATTGCCTATGCTTTTCAGATAATGAAATTGACAGCGGATCTTCAGAAGAAGAGAAAGGAAACGGTATATCATAATTTAAATTTAAAAGGCTTCATTTAATTATGTTGCGTCCAAATATTGACATTTCATGTAAGAAAATAATTTTTTTTTTCTCGCATTTCGTGATTCTTTTTCAGGTGATCAGATAAATAAGGAAAGATCATCTGCGGATTCAACAGCACTCAGGAACAAAGTATCTAATACGAAAAGAAAAAGGCAGTCAGGCAGTAGGTGTAACTATTTGCGGATCTATTTATGTTGATGTCTTCAAATACTAAATTTGAATCTAATAGGCTTGGTTTCATTATTTTGCTTTGGAATGTTGACATTTTAGGTAAGAAAATAACGTTTTTTTTTTGCAGTTGGTGAATCATCATCAGATGATGAGTTTGATATCGATGAGGGATCATTTGATGATTCATTTCAACAAGTAGAGCTTGAAGAATCTAACACCGTAAAAATCTGTGGACGTAAGTATTTGCAATTGGTCAATTGATTTTTACATCTTTTGAATTCTAAATTGCTATTGTCAAGTTAATTATTTCGATTTTTATACACAGAAAGTTCGAGCGATATTGAAATTACACGAAGATCTTTTGAAGGCTTGAAGCCGTCAGATCTATCAAAACCGAAGCATACTGACAGAAATGGCAATAATTTTGGAAAAGGTCGATCTTCAAAAAATACGCCTTTTGAAACATATTTTAATAACAACAAGGAAGCAGAAATTCCTCCAGATATTTCGAACTCAATACAGCTGCAAAGTAAATTCTCCCTAATAATTCTATTTTTTTTTAAATGCTTTAAATTCTATGCTTTATAATATTTATTTAACTTTTATTTGGCCCAGGGTCAGAGCGACAATTATATGCAGATAAAAGAATCATAAAACCTTTAAATATACCAAAGGTCCAGAACATTACAGGTATAAAGGACGTCGATATTACTAAAAAAGGACGATCTTCAAATTCTAAAATGTTTGAAAGCTCTGATAAACTCCGTAAGATATAAGTTAATTTATAATAAAAGTCCTTAATGCAAATGTTCCATTTATAGATCTTAGCTATCTATCGAACTTTAAATAATTATATCTGTACATCAAAATCATTTCTATGAATTAAAAGCTTAATTTTTTATACTTATGAGAAGTCAAAATAGACAATGCGAAAAATGTCATCTTTATAATCAAAGTTTTGTCGCTTTTATTTAGACGAAATGCTCTTAAGAGAAGTGAAAAGCCTGCGAGCAGACATAAAAGTAATTGCTGCTAATCAAACAACCCTAATGACAATGTACGAGGCGGTAGCTGGTATAAATTTTGTCGACAAAAAAACGTTTGCGGAAGAGTACAATTTCGAAGTACCATTTAAAACCTTAGAGGAACTAAAATATTTTGATGATAAAATCAGAACTGACGAAAACTGTTGTAAAAAATTCGTAAGTTTTCTTTTTTTATAATCCAATTAGTGTTTTCTTGCATTTATTTTTCATTTTTATACAAATCTTACTTACAAATATTTACAGAAAGCTTCATTGGTCTTGTATTACGATAAGGACAACGTAATACGAAAAACTGTGAACGCTATATTGAAAAAATTCTTATCAAGAGAATTAGCGATGCAGTTCACTGCTGTGAAAAGGGTACCAAACAAAGAACTTTTTAAAGAATGTTACATGTGCTCATGTGTCATTGGTGAGGAAATTTGTAATATATAAGTAATTTTATTCTCTCGTTAATGATATTTGTTTCGTTATAATTGATTGAAAAAATTTGTTGGCAGCTGTTCTTTGTGAAAAGTACAAAACAACTGAAGAAGATGTACTATCTCACATAAGTAATGTCTTCAGCAACTGTAAGGATTGGGATGGAAAAAGAAAATTTCGAATTCCCCACCAGTAACTTGGCCAGAATTGCTTCCTTAATTATTCCATAAAATTTATGCAAAATGTTCTGTTTTAATTTTCTAACATTTCTTAATAAAGTATAAAGTTCTCAATTTATTGTTTGTTTATTACTGCAAGAAAATTTAAATAATAATATGGCTAAGAATAAAAAAATAAAAGGGGGCTGGTCTGGGCCAGATCCGACCATCCTTCTGGATGCCCCAGTCTGGCCCTGATCAGGTTAGGCGTTTCATTTCGAATCTGGCGCTGGTAGGATTGCCCGACTGGGCCCACATTCTGCCATATCTGGGCCCGACCCGCGCCACGCCGAAATTTCTGCACGGGATTGACGAACTCGATGTGAAAATTCTAAAACGGTTCATCACTTTTTTTTTACGTGAATAATTACAAAAATATTACGAGTGATTGGGAAAAGATTCTCAGAGTACTCACGAGCTTGCCTGACGAATCTGGGAACTCGAAACTAAGTCTCCCTGTACGTGGCCCACGCACACACGCGCGGTGCGTGTGTGCGCTCGTATGTGTGCCTCGAGCTCGTCGGATGAGTGGCTAGAAGTTTTATAATACCTATTTTGTTTGGCCTCGATGGCTGCGCGTGTTTACGCATTCCTGGTTTATGTTTAGAAACTTGGTGAGTCAGCAGTGTTTGAGGTTCGAATCTTCTGAGTTGCGAATTTATAAATTAATATAAAATTAAATCGCACAAATAAAATTTTTCCTCTTTTTATTTCAGTCTGAAATTTTCAAGAACTGTTCGTGGGAAATTCGAACTGTTCGTGGGAAATTCGAACTGTTCGTAAGAAACTTCGAAATTTATCCATATATTTCTCATAGAAATAAGGATTTAATGTTTCATTTTTTTTATCTCGTATCCGAGACCTAGCTACAAGTTCGTGACTTCTTCACGGATAAATTTTTTCCGTGTAGTGACATTGCTCTAGAAGCCAGTGTCTAGTTATTTCTACGAAGAATAAAACAAATTTTCTATAATTATACAATAAGAATCCATGTTAGATGAATTATAATTTGAAAAATGAGCAGTACATACCTTTAATTGCTAGAACTCTGGTTGGATCTAGTTTATTAGGATTCCTAGGGTGACCTCGTTTTCTATTACTATCTTTACCTGATACTGTGGAATTTCTCAATTCCTCCACCGTAAAGATCATGTCACAAAGCATTTTAACGAATAGAGAAGTCGAGTTTTGGTTGCAGGCATTATTATACTTTGAACGTTGTAAATAAAATCCTTTGCCCAGATGAATCTTTAATCAATTTCATTAATTTTTTTAATAAATAGGAAGTGAAATATATAACGAAGTTCTAAATAAAAATATGATATATATATATATATATATATATATATATATGTACATAGTTCTAAAAAGTAAATCAATGTTTTCAACATACGTGATCGTCACTTTTGCGAATAAATCCTAAGGTAGGGTGTCCCATGCTTGAAAAATTATTTACCTGAAGAGTACTTGGAGCACTTCAGCTTACTTGTAAATAGTATTTTTACTTTACTAAAAACGAAAATTTCAGAAG
>CAKNYM010042178.1:14508-33194 GCA_932195095.1 Andricus curvator | reverse complement strand
TAAAATACATACCAAGTCTCTCTCTATAAATTATTCAAGTGTTTATTAACCCAAATAATGATTAATGATTTAATAATCCCATTAGTAAATCTACCCTAACCAAAATGGATTTGAACGAGGTTTTAATATCTCATGTCTTTTCGCATGTCCGGGAGGTGCTGCCCCTAGTGGACAGTAAGGGCATTAATGAACAATCACAGATTGTTACCGTTATATCAAAATTTAAATTTTCGGGACGTAACAACAATAGCAGGGATCACAGCGTTTGATTGTTATTTATACTGCAAAATCTGTTTTCGTTTTGACATCTTTTGAAATATTCTCTTTGAATTACTTTTTGAAAATAAAAAATTATTATAAATTTTCTTCTAGAATTTCAAATTATTTGCAAAACTCTGTCAAAACTTATAAATATCTTTTAACATCATTCTAATTTTTGCTCAAATTAAAAAATTTTTAATTATTTTCAAATCTTTTCAAAACTTTAAAATATCTCTTAAACTAACTCGATTGTTTCTAAATTAATAATTCTTGAATTATTATTTATTCTTCAACATTTATTTTTAAATATTCTTTATTATTCTTGTAAAATTAATTTTGCAAAGTGAAAAAACATTTCAAATTTTCCCACGAATCTGAAGAAATTTTTTTTATTATCTCAAAACCTTTCAAAATCCTTAAGCGAATGTAACACTTATCCGATTTGTACTTTACCGACATATTTTTTATCATACCAATTCCACACGAAATGAGATATCGATATGAAAGTTTGTGTGAATAAAGAAAAGTTGCAGTTTGCTAACGGCGGCTTCAAGCGGGTTGCCAACATGCAGGGGTCAGACTTCAATGACAGCAACTTCGTTTTTTTATTTTTTAACGCTGAAAAATAAACTTGTTGCAATTACGACATGACCATTTAACGTAAATTTTAACGTATTATTATAATTGCAACTGTTTACATATTTATTTGGTTTGTTTATTAGTTGTAATGCCATATTACTTTACCATTACTTTACCGTTACGCTGCAGCGTAACGCCTGCGTTCGGCCGGTCCGCCAGGGTTGTTTCTCATTTGATTTCCCAAATTTTCAACTCGATATCGCGTTTGGTGTGAACGTAAGTTGGTTTTGAAAAAAATGTAAAAAATTTTTTGAGGTTACGCTGACATGGCCTTAAATTGAAAAGCTTTTCAACTTACCTGCTAAATTTAATATTACTCCCTCTCGTATGTCGGCCTTTCCACCGTTATTCAGAGAGACGAGAATGTGGTATTTTTGCGATGGAGAATGCTTCGCGGCATCATATTTTTACATTCTCATTCTAATGAGAAGGTATTGGTTTTATGTAAAATTTGACATAGTCGGTTTTCATCAAATCTCCACGTTTTGAGACCCCCTGAGCCAGAAAAAACGGTTTTTACCAAGGTGTCTGTCTGTCTGTAGTCTGTCTGTCTGTCTGTCTGTAGCCACGATAACTTTCGAAAAAATGATCAGATTTGATTGAGCTTTGGCACACTTTCTTATGGCCGAAAAATAGAGAACGAGTTCGTTAACCAGCTATTTTGGATGAAAATCCAAAAAGTGAGCACATTTTGAAAATTTTTGAGACCACTTTTTTTGAAGATTTAAAAATTCTATGTACGGTTATTAGTAGTACGAAAAATGACGAACAAAATATTCTTATGACTTTTCGTGATAAAAAAAAAAATTACTGGAGTTATAGCATTTTCAAAATTCCAAAAAAAAAACGAAAATGAACATTTTAAGCCGAAAAACGCACGATATGAAAAAAAGTCAAGAGGAGAAAAACGTTGATTCCTGAACACCCTATAATATTTTCATAACAACTTTTTGAATTTTTTTTAAAATAAAAAATTCAAATTTTGATCGCACAAAAAATTAATGAAAAATCAAAAAAGTCATTTTGCTGTCAAACTATGCAAGATACCAGAAAATATCATTTCACCAAAATTGTGCACCTAAAAAAGATCTACAAATTTCATCTCATTCACTTTTTGATATGACGCGTAGTTTTTGTTTTATTCGTAAAAAACAGCATTGAAAATAGAAAAATCAAATTTTCAGACGAATATTACCAGCTACAAAAAATGACCGAAACAAAATTTGTTCATCCAAGGAAGAGGTACAAATTTATTGTGACTCATAGAATATATTCAAAATGAAAAAATTAACTTTTTTGATAAACGGCACAAGCTAAAATAAAATGTTAACTAATAAAATTTGTGGCCTGAATTATATCATTACTTTTCATTTGAAATCAAATACAAATTTAGTGATTTGTATATGAAGAACATATAACACGAAGCACAAAGTGCGCGCTCAGTGTATTTACCAAATCGCACGCCGTAAGTGCGCTCAAACTTTTTTGTTTCTATCATACGGTTCAAATGATTTTCAAATCAAGTATCGAGCGCGAAGCGCGAGTGTCTGGATGAGAATGTGTTCCTTAAGGTCGATAGAACCTTGAGTAAATAAAGTTCCTTTTCAGTCTAAAATAAAAACAAATTTAACAATCACTTAATATGTAGAGGTTTTGATAATTTTATTATATTTGTAAACAAACTTTTTCTTTTCATCGAAGTCGAACACGAAGTTCACAAATCTAGAGTAGCCGAGCGTAAAGCGCGATGTAAATACGCCCGAGCGCGTAGTGCGAGGTGAATACATAATCGAGCGTGAAGCGCGAGATAAATAAATGACTGAGCGGTCAGATTTTTTTATTCTTGACGTATGAACTTTTGTTGAAACGTTACGCGAGAGTAAAATCACATACGCGAACATTTTGCAGTCATTATTAAAAAGTATCAGAATGCGAGAATAAACCACAACGAAATACTATGAGCATGCTCACTTTTCGGCTACTATATCACTTTCGCGCCTGTTCCTCAGTTCCTATATGCTTCCTATTCTTCGTAAATGGCATTAGCCTTGTCAATGCAATCTGCCGCAGAAGGCATTGTATGGCATTCAACTGAAAATATCTCGAAACAGCATTGAATGGCATTAACCCGATTCAATGCGTTTTGCCATGAAAGACATTGTATGGCATTCAAGTGGGTGACTCGGCGAACCGCATTAAATGGCATTAACCCAATTCAATACTTTGTGTCATGAAAGGCATTGTATGGCATTCAAGTGGGTGGCTCGGCGAACCGCATTAAATAGCATTAACGCCAATTCACTTAACAGTATTACCATGACGTCAGTTTAATGCCTTTTCATTTGTGCGCATTGAAAATGATTGGAACGAGACAAGATTCAAGCCATAAAATGCATTTAATGGCATTTCGGACAAAAATGCAATTAGTACGCATTTCAAGGCATTGAAGTGTCTACTTTTTTAAATGCCATTTTATGCGTCTCAATGAACTCCTTGTTACCGGGAACTGATTGCTTTTTTATGTATGCAATAAGGTCGCGTACATAGAAATATTCTGCTTCTCTTTCAGTAGGAGATTTTTTTCAGCATAGAGGATATCGACCACAAAGTTGAAGGTTTCATTGAAGCGTTCAACATTTTAAAATAGGCCAATAGAGTATTCTCTGAGCACGACGTCGTTTTGTTAACAGAACGCCATTTTGTAAATGCGTCGTACGCCGCTTCGTACTTGTCTTTCGATTTACACGGTAGTAAATCCAAAGTGGCATTTTCAGCGTCTTCTACAAACATTTCTGATATGTACCGCGCATGCGTCAGAACAGAGAACCAGGAGTGTCGCCGATGGGACCAAAAGCGCATGCGCGCACTCCGTAAAAGTATACTTTTACGGCCGTGGCCGGCAAAATACCCCCTCTGACAAACGAGAACTTCGCGTCCCACAAACACGCACAGAAAGGTACGAAAACCGTCCGGATTTGCATAAAATTTATTTTTTACAATTTTATTTTAATTGTGAAGTAATTGGAATTGCAAATTAATTGTGAATAATTGTAAAATAAATTCAACAACATTTATTTTATAAAGAAATATCTCATGATTTGTTAAGGACAAAACAATTTTAAAGGTAAGTCTTTGTAGTATTTTAATAACTAATGAACATGTTTTCAGAATATTTTTCCTTGATTCTGCCCTCATAGGTTGAAACATGGTACAAAAAACCATCGTGAAATTTCAAATGAAAACTGTACTCTGTATACATTAATTTTGAAAATGAAAAATATTAATACCTTTTATAAATATTCTCAAATTTTATTTGAATATGATACACATTCATTTTTATTTAAAAAATTCTTGTATATAGTTGGTCATTTTTTTAATTTTACGACATTTTTGTACCATGTTTGACCTAAGGGAATAGATTTCAGGAATGAAATTATAAAAATATCTCAATTAGTTAGTGTTTGGTTGATAATTATATTTTTTGTTGAAATTTTTATTTGACATATCTGAAATATTGAAAAATTTTGTGAAATTTTGTCAAGAATCGTATATCAAAATTCATGCAGTTTTTTTTTTAGAAAATCCTACACATTTTTTCATAAAACTTTTTCGTTTTTAAAATTAATGTATACAGAGTACAGTATTTATTTAAAATTTTACAACGGTTTTTTGTACCATGTTTGAACCTAGGGCAGAATCAAGAAAAAATATTCTAAAAATATGTTCATTAGTTATTAAAATACTACAAAGAATTACCTTCAAAATTGTTTCGTCTTTTTAAAATGATGGGATATTTCTTTATAAAATAAATTTCGTTAAATTTACTTCACAATTATTTACAATTATTTTACAATTAAAATAAAATTCTAAAAATAAATATGAATATAAGTTTTCTAAGATTCTTGCCAAAAATTTTGAAATATTTTCTAAGATTTCAGATATTTGAAATTAAAATTTGAATAAAAAAAAAACATTTTCAACCGAATAGGTGAATTTTTAGGTAAAAAAGATTAATTCTCAACGAAAAATGTGATAATTGCTATTTCAATAAAAACAATTATTTTTAATAAAAAACGGTTCAATTTAACAATCAAAAAATGAATTTTCAACAAAATAAATAAATTTTCATTAAAGAAGAGGGTGTTATATGGAGGCACGGAGAGAATAGAGGATGATTTGACATGGGTAGAAAGGAACATGCAGTATAAGTTAAGGAAAATAGCGGAAGAGGAAAGAAAAAAGGGAAGAAGATCATGGGTTAAGTATGGGAGAATACAGATAGAAAGTGTATGGTGGAATTGGGACAAGGACAAGGAACGTATAGTAAATAATGAGGAGTCCGAAAACTAGGAGAGAAAGGAACGGGAGATAAAGAAATAAGAAATAGTAGGAAACAAAAAGAGACGAGAAACAAAAGTAGGGAAGATTGGAAGATATGCTACTGGAATATAGCAGGCTTAGAAAGAAAGGATAGGGAGTTTATGAAAAATTTAACACAATGGGATGTAGTAGTAATGATGGAGACGTGGCTAGATGAAAAGGGATGGGAAAGAGTAAGGGGAAGATTATCAAGAGGTTACAAATGGCAGGTTCAAAATGCAAAGAGGAAGAATAAAAAAGGCAGAGCAATGGGAGGAATGGTGATGGGTGTAAGGAACGAAAGTATAACAGAGAAGGATAAAAAAGATTTGATAGGACATAAAGAAGGATTAATAGTAGGAGAGATAAATATGGGAGGAGAGAGGTGGAAGATAGTGGGGGTTTATGTGAACGGTGATATGCAGGAAAAATCAGAGAAGATGAGGGAACTGATGGAAGAAAATAAGCAAGAGAGTATGCTTATAATAGGAGGAGACTTTAATGTGAGAACAGGAGATAGAGGAGGAAGGGAATGGGATGGAGAGCGAGGGAGAAAATCCAAGGACAAGATACTGAATGGGGAGGGAAAGAAGTTGTTAAAGAGCCTAGCGGAGATGGGATGGTTTATCCTAAACGGAAGTATAGAGGGGGATGAGGAAGGGGAATATACACGTTCAGGAGAAAAGAGGGGAACGGTAATTGATTATGTGGTAGTGGACGACGAAGTAAGAGAGAAGGTTAAGAAACTAGAGGTAGGGAATTATGTAGATTCGGATCACTTTCCCTTAATAGTGACAGTAGAGGGAGAAATGGGTAATATCAATAAGGCTAAAAAGGAAGCAAAAGTAAAAAGAGCAGGAAGAGGGGATTGGTCAATCGAAGGTAAAGAACAGTTTAAAGAAAAAGTCAGGAATATCAAACTGGGGGAAGGAAACGTAAACGAGGAAATGGAAATAATTATAGGAGAAATAAAAGGAGTATTAGAGTGCACAAGCAAAAAAGAAGTTAGTGAAGGAGGCGATAGAAGTGGATGGGATGAGAATTGTAAACAGAAGAAGAAGGAAGTGAAAAGGGAATTAAGAAAATGGAGAAAAGGGACAAGTAGTGGAGAAGAATATAGGAGAAAAAAGAAGGAGTATACTGAGTTGAGTGATCAAAAAAAAGAGGAGGAAAATAAAAGGTTTGAAGAAGAAGCGGAGAAGGCTAGGACGGAAGGAGAGGTTTGGAAGGTGGTAAATAGAGAGAGACGAAGAAGGAAAAGAGTAAACCAGGATATTGAGATGGTACAATGGAAAAAATATTTTATGAAATTACTAGGAGGGGTAGAGAGGAAAGTTAGAAAAGGAGGAAAAGATGGTAGGGAAACAGATGAGGAGGAGGACATTACAAAGGAAGAAATACACAAGGTATTAGGGATGATGAAAGATGGAAAGGCACCTGGTATAGATGAGATTCCAAATGAAGTATGGAAATATGGGGGGACAGAATTAAAGGAATGGGCATGGATAATGTGCAATAGAGTATGGACAGGAGAGGGGTGGCCAGAGTTATGGAAAGAAGGAGTAGTGATACCAATAGTGAAGAAAGGCAAACGGGAGGAGGTTATGGTGAAAAAGGGGATACGAGAGGGATTAATAAAGAGAGTATCGGAAATTTTTAGAGAGACAAAAAGCAGGGTAAAGGTAGGAGAGCAAGTAGGAGATAGTTTCTGGTTGGTGAGAGGAGTAAGGCAAGGATGTGCTCTGAGGCCACTTTTATTTAATATATTAATATCAGACTTGGAAAAAGAAATGAAGAGAAAAGGGTGGGGAGGAGTTAGGATAGGGAACGAAAAGATATATACACTGGCATACGCAGACGATATAGTGTTGATGGCAGAGGATGAAGAAGGGATGGCGGGCTTAATTACAGGATTAGAGAAATACTTAGATGGAAAAAAGTTGAATTTAAATGTAGAAAAGACAAGGATAATGAGGTTTAGGAAAGGAGGGGGAAGAAAGAAAGAATGGACGGGGAGATGGAAGAAAATAAAATTAGAAGAAGTGAAAGAGTTTAAGTATTTGGGATATAACTTGCAAGCAAATGGAGATCATAGAGCTCATATAAGAGAAAGGATAAAAAAAGCAGCAGGGGTAATGAAACAGATATGGAGAATAGAAAAAAGAAGGTTTAAAAAAATTGGAGAAGGAGAATCTGGTTATTTGATACGCTGGTATGGCCGGTATTAGGTTATGGAGCAGAGATATGGGGATGGAAAGAACGGAAAGAGATTGAGAGTTTACAAGAAAGGTATATAAGGTGGACGCTAGGGGTAGACTGGAGGACACCGGGATATATGGTGAGAGAAGAAGCGCAAAGGGATAAATTAAGTACTAGAGCGGGAAAGAGGGCCTGGAATTTTGAGACAAAGCTGAGGGAGGGAAAGGGAGGGGAGTTAGCGAGAAAGTGTTTGATGGAGGTAGAGGGGAGGAGAGGGAGGGCGATGGAATTAACGAGATGGGAAGAAGAAAGGAGGGAGTTCTTTAAGGCTAGAGGTATAGAAGACGAGACTGGTGTCAACTATAAAGAAGTAGAAGAAAAGGATAGGGAAAGACAATTAATAGAAAGGTGGGGGATGATTGAGGAATCAAAATATAATAAATGGTATAAGATGATAAAAAAGGAAGGAGTACCAAAGTATTTAGAAAAGGGATGGGGAGAGAAAAGATGGACCAGAATAGCAAGATTTAGATTGGGAAACGAGGTAAGGGCAGGTATGTATTGGGATAAGAAAGAGAACAGGTAGTGCAGAATCTGTGAATGGGAAGAGGAAACATGGGTGATAGGGGAGCAAATGAGAAAGAATGAAAGAATGGATGGAAAAAAATGGCAAAATGGAGTTACAAGGAAAGTGAAAGGAAAAGGAAACGGAAGTCGCTTAAATTAGAAGCCTACAGATTTGTAAGTAATGGTTATGTAATAGCATAAGTAAATTAAGTTGCGTTTGCGTTATCGCTCTCTCTCGCTTGTACTCTCGCTTTCAATCGCTCGCTCACTCGTTCGCTAACACGTCCCAAATTGCGCTATCGTCAAAAAATAGAAATAAGGATATAGATATAAGATTTTCTGTAAATAGGTGTAAATAACTGTAAATAGTAAGGATAAGATTTTATAAAACATGTAGAAGGAAGTGTTGTAAGGAATGGAAGTCATGTAAACCCTTAGGGGACACATTATGAATAAAGAAGAAGAATAATTTTTAATACAAAATAAAAATTTCGAATAACTATTTACTCTTTAAGTTATTTATTTTTAAGGTTATAGGTATAAATATAATTTTCCTAACATTCTTAAAAAAATTTTTAAAGATTTTTGAATATTTCTGTAGGTCAATCAAAATTCCAACAAAAAATATAAGTTTTAACTAAACAGTTGAATTTTGAACCAAAATAAATGATTCTTCAACCAAAAAAGCTGAATTTTCAACGAAAAATGTAGTAATTGCTATTTCAATGAAAAAAATCTAATTTTTAATTAAAAAACAGTTGAAATCAACTTTCAAAGAATGAAATTTCAACCGAATGAATACATTTTCAAATGAAAACATTTTTTATTGAACAAAAAAGAAAAGTTTCAACAAAATTCTAATTTAAGGCGAAAAATATTTTTGTATACAAAATAAAAATTTTGAATAACTACTTCTTAACTTTTTTTTTTGCTTATTTTAAGTTTACATAAATATAATTTGCATATAGGATTCTTGACAAAAATTTCGAAATATTTTCTAAGATTTCAGATATTTGAAATTAAAATTTGAACAAAAAAAAAGCATTTTCAACCGAATAGGTTAATTTTTAGGCAAAAAAGATTAATTCTCAACGAAAAATGTGATAATTGCTATTTTCTTGGATTTTCTTTAATTCAAGGGTGATAAATAAGAACAGTTCTATTACTCTTTGCAATTAAAAACACTACGTTCTTTAATTTTTCTAAACTCTTTATATAAACGCAAGGCACTTTCGCAAGAAAGCTGTAGGCCGGTCAAAGTTCGGCAATTGACTGAATACATTGACCTGCGTCAAAGCGCTCGAGAGCTCATAGGGCGTTCGATCCCTTTTTTCACTTAGATCGCTCCTAGATAGCGACTCTTATACCTAAAAGCCTTAACCCAATTGATAAAGCTCAGCTCATTTCTCACACTCCCTCCCTTTATAAATTAGACAAAGCCGCTAGTATCATAAAATAAAAAAAGACCCCGCACCAAATGTACAGAAAAAAGCCTTATGATAAAAAATTCTAAAAAAAATTTTTTCTTGTATTTTCGAACCTGCAAACTAAAAATTCGAAAGAAAAATGTCAGAAAGATGGACAGTTTTTGTCCAAAGTTTCGATTTTTACATGTATTTCAATGGAAAAATGCTTTTTTTAGCAAAATGTTTTTTTTTCCTCAAAAACGCTATGATAGATTTGACTAAAACTTTTATATTTTGACGATCAGGCGTACCGAATCAAAAGATTCATACCCACGATCTAGAAAGATTAACGATTCTCTGGGTATACAGCATGTTTCTGGGGGTTTTTTTGTACCCTAAACATCCAAGAAACATATATGTAAATCATCATCTCTTAATAACTAAAATCAATAGAGATTTTTATTCAACTGCTACGGTATGAAACGACTTTCCAATGAGTGGAATAAGCCTACATAGTAAGAATATGTTTTGACCTAATTTTAGGGGATGTTTTACCATCCCTTAAGCAATGAGTCTGAAGTTCCTAACGCATTAATCAATAACGAAAAATAATTTTATTTTTAAATGCATGAAAGCTGCTATTTTATGACAGAAAATAATCGCGTACAACCCTAAAAACTTCTTAAAGCACTTTGAACCCCTCATCAGATATAAAACTCACCCAAGCTACCCCTAAATATTTTTAAAATTCAACAAAACCAACCTAATTCAAAAATCCGCCCAGTTTTTGCTGATAATAATTTCAATTGATGCCAAAGGGGCACACATAAAGTCTCAACCCTTCAGCACATGTAGAACTCACCCCAGCCACCCCCGAATATTTTAAAAATTCAATAAAATCACCCTAATGCAACAATTACCCTAATAAAACATTTTAACGTGTTTGAAAAAGTACGGTGTGAATTATCTTTGGTTATTTCCTGCCTTAATCTTGAAGTTTTGAAACATTTTTTTGCCCATTTGGCCTGAACTGAAAACATTTTCAGAAAAATCCTGGTGTACTTTGAAATTAGTGTGAATGTATTGAATTTTAAAAATATTTAGGGGTTGCTGGGGTGAGTTCTATATGTGCTGAGGGATTCAGACACTTTTTTGTCCCTTTGGCATCAACGGAAAACATTATCAGAAAAACCAGGCGTATTTTTGAAATAGGGTGATTTTATTGAACTTTTGAAATATTCAGGGGGGTGGCTGGGATGAGTTCTACATGTGCTGGAGGGTTGAGACTTTATATGTGCCACTTTAGCATCAATTGAAATTATTATCAGCAAAAACTGGGCGGATTTTTGAATTAGGTTGGTTTTGTTGAATTTTAAAAATATTTAGGGGTAGCTTGGGTGAGTTTTATATCTGATGAGGGGTTGAAAGTGCTTTAAGAAGTTTTTAGGGTTGTACGCGACTATTTTCTGTCATAAAATAGCAGCTTTCATGCATTTAAAAATAAAATTATTTTTCGTTATTGATTAATGCGTTAGGAACTTCAGACTCATTGCTTAAGGGATGGTAAAACATCCCCTAAAATTAGGTCAAAACATATTCTTACTATGTAGGCTTATTCCACTTATTGGAAAGTCGTTTCATACCGTAGCAGTTGGATAAAAATCTCTATTGATTTTAGTTACTAAGAAATTATGATTTACATATGTTACTTGGATGTTTAGGGTACAAAAACACCCCCAAAAACATGCTGTATACCCAAAGAATCGTTAATCTTTCTAGTTCGTCGGTATGAATCTTTTGATTCGGTACGCCTGATCGTCAAAATATAAAAGTTTTAGTCAAATCTATCATAGCGTTTTTGAGGAAAAAAAACATTTTGCTAAAATAAGAATTTTTCCATTAAAATACATGTAAAAATCGAAACTTTTGACAAGTGTTTGTCTAAAAACTGTCCATCTTTCTGACGTTTTTCTTTCGAATTTTTATTTTGCAGGTTCGAAAATACAAGAAAAAATTTTTTTTAGAATTTTTTATCATAAGGCTTTTTCCTGTACATTTGGTGCGGGGTCCTTTCTAAGGAAAATATGAAAATACAAAAGTTATAAAAAGTAAAAACTTAATATAAAATTTATATAGGGAAAACATCTTAAACTAATCCTTATCTATTAGTATTCTTTCTCTTAAATACTATTTATCTCTTGAGATCATCTTGATTTCCCTTTCGGAAATCTAGATTTCTCTTGTACTCTTTACTCTTCATCCTTGCGTTTATCTGTGAACAAACAAAAAAGTTTAAATTAATATATAAATATATTTTTATGCAATATATATCTCTAAAATCTCTAATCTCTAAATCAACTTTAATTTAACATCTTATCTCTGAAATATTTATGTGCTTCTAATGGCAAAGGTTTTGTGATTATGTCAGCCAAATTCTCTTTAGTTGCAATCCAACTAACTCTTACTTTTCGTTCATCAAAACATTGATTAACAAAATCTCCATGAGTATCAGCCATATGCTTTCGATTACCAGTTTTCTCTCTTTCTAGAAGACTCTGATTAATATTCTGTAAGTTTTCATCAAACATCTTGAGTTTGTGACTTCCATTCTTCTTAGTGCAGTCTCCAGCTGATTTATTGTCACACCAAATTGTCACTGCAAAAAGAGTTTTTCCAATGATATATCTGATTGACTTATCTAAAGAAATCAACTCTTGACATGCATCACTCATTGATAAATATTCAGCTTGGCATGTTGAAAGAGTCACATAAGTTTGCTTATGACTTCTCCAAGCTATGACTTCTCCAAGCTATAACATCTCCAAAAAGTTTAATAATGTAACCTCCTGTAGATGTTGAATCTTGTCAATCTCTAAAGCTTGCATCAGTTAATGCTTCTAGTTCTTCAGTTTCAGCTCTATAATTCAATCCTTTATCAGTAGTACCTCTTAAATATCTGAAAATTCTCTTAACATCCATCCAATCTTCTTCACTTGGCTCTAGTTGTTTTGTCGCCAAATAATAACGTAATATCAGGACGAGTAGCATTTGACAAATACATTAGACTTCCAATGGCTTCTCTATAAGGTACTCGCTTAATTTCTTGATCTTCAAGATTCTTGGCTATACTTCCTTCTATTTTTCTCTTTTTATCTCTGTTACTTACCTTGCCAACAGCCATACCACGCTGAAAAAACATTTCTCGTCAGATCACTGAAGTTAAGCAGCGTTGGACGCGGTTAGTACTTGAATGGGTGACCATTCGAGAAAACTGAGTGCTGTTGGTACATCGTGGGTGTGGTGGGCCCACACTTGTAGTTATTTACTACAAGAAACTATCCACCTAGAAACACTACCCGAATCGGGTAGTGTCACGCCTACCCTGAAAGGGAAATGGCTTAATGGTATACTACTTACCTGTCGAGTAACCATTGGAGTACTCTGAGGTTTGCAATCTTGCATGTTGAATCTCTCTCAAATATTTTCTATGTAGTTTGCTTGATGTATTACCAAACTCTTTCATCTCAAATGCCTTGCTTAAATGATTCTTAATTTAATTTAATTTATCTCTATAATTGCTAGCAATTAGCATATCATCTACATATAGCAATATGACTGCCATTTTCCCTGTTTTTCTCCAAGTAAAAAGACAAGGTTCATGCAAGTAATTCTCTAATCCTAATTTTAAAGTTTCTTCTGAAAATCTCTTATTCCACTTCTTAGGACTTATTTTTAAACCATATAAGGCTCTCTCTAATTTACACACTTTAGTCTCTTTTGTGTGTTTGTGCAATTCTAAACCTTCTGGAATTTCCATGTAGGTCTCTTCCTCCAAAACTCCATTTAAAAATGCAGTTTTTACATCTAGCTGACAGGCAAACAAATCATACTTGTTTATAATTGCAAGTAATGATCGAACGACTAGTAGTCTAGAAACAGGTGCATACGTTTCCTTTAAATCGTACACATTTCTGTCTTCGAAACCTCTAATAACAAGTCGTGCTTTGAATCGTATTGACCCATCAGCCTCCATTTTCTTCTTAAAAACCCATTTTGAGTCAATAACATTTGCCTTTTTACCATCTAACATCACTCTGTGTCTTTCGACTAATTTCCATACATTATTTGCTTGCATAGAATCAAGTTCATCTTCGATTGCTTTCTTCCAACACTCTTTCTCTTTACTCGACATAGCTTCTTGATAATTAAGCGGATCTCTATTGAATGATGCTATCAAACAGTGTATTAATTCATCTTCTCTATTTTGTTTTTCCTCTTTACTTAAAACATCTGTATATCCAGCATAATTGATAAAACTTATGTCTTTTATTGGCCTATTCATAAAGACATTTTTAGTTTTAACTTCACACTCTAATTTTCTCTTAGTTTTACTTCTTTTTGCAGGATCTTCAGCTTTATTTTGCACGCATTCCTTTTGTTTAGTACTATTATTTAATTGCTTCTTAGGCCTTCCTCTCTTTTTAGTCTTGACTATTTTCGACTTTTCTGTTTGATCAGGTTTATCATCTTCAAACTCTTTCATCCAGTTACCATCATTCTACTCTTCATCATACTACTCTTGACTATTGTAAGGTTTGATCAACTTGATCATTCTTATAAACATCTTTATACACTACTTTTTCATTGAATCTAACATGTCGAGATTCTATGAATTTTCGTGTGCTTGGATGCCACAATAAATAGCCAGTGCTTCTATATCCCACTAATACAGCTTGTATTGCTCTTTGATCAAACTTCGAATTTGGTTTTGGTACTTTTACGTAACCTATACAACCAAATCTTTTAATTTGATTGAAATAACATCTTGCATTTGGAGGAAATTTCTCTAAAGGGATTCTAAACTCTATAGTTTTGTGAGGCGACCGGTTGTATGTGTGCACAGCAGCATCAACAGCCAACTGCCACATACTTTTAGGTAAACCTGAATCAAACATATAGGCTCTTACTTTTTCTTGAATTGTTTTATTACATCGTTCAGCTACTTCGTTGTGCTCTGGAGTATAAGGCGGCGACAACCCAGTTTCTATTTTCTCTTTTCTTAATATATCAAGAAAATTTCCACCAGTAAATGCAGTGCCTTGATCCGATCTAATATAACATTTTTTTTCATCTTTACCTAACAAGTTACGAGCAGATACTACGTACATTCTCTAAACTCTTAATAACTCTTTGTAACTTTTTTAAATAACTCAATGACGCATGACCTAATCTAAGATGCCACAACATCGCCTCGCTATACTTTTTGAAATGACTTGGCTTATTCTCAAGTGGATTTGTGATGAACATTTCCTCTATATTCTGTAAAGACTCTAAATCATCTATTTTTATTGTATCTCTAGAAATAGAGCTTTCGTCGCAATCTGTAATAATGACTCCATTATCTAAAAGCTTCTCATTCTCCCTCCCAATTACATAACCAGCATTCTCTACCTCTCTCGTTTCTCCCTCCATAACTGGCAACTCTTTATTTTGAATGCTTGTATGTGATTTTTCAGGAAGCTCATGATTCGAAACTATTCTTGCATTGCAAGAATATCTCTTAAAGTCTGAATTGTCATTACTTTTAATAACTTCAAAACTTACAAACCAATTTGGTTTTTCGTAAGTACCTTCTACAATAGTTTTGTTCGTCACTCTATTGCAAACTCTGAGAGATTTATCATCTAAATAAATGCTAAAACCTGCATCTGCCAATTTTCTCAGCGACAACAGATTTTCTGAGATATCTTCTGCTGCTATTACATCAGTCAACTTCAAAACATCTCCAGTTGCATCTGCTTGCAACAAAAGATTACCTTTGCCATCTATTACAATATCTGCGAATTCATTTTTATTTGCACTCTTTATAACTCCATTCTCGCATTTATTAAAATCACCAACAGCCATACCACGCTGAAAAAACCAGTTCTCGTCAGATCACTGAAGTTAAGCAGCGTTGGGCGCGGTTAGTACTTGGATGGGTGACCATTCGAGAAAACCGAGTGCTGTTGGCACATCGTGGGTGTGGTGAGCCCACACTTGTAGTTATTTCACTACAAGCTATCAACCTAGAAACACTACCCGAATCGGGTAGTGTCATGCCTACCCTGAAAGGGAAATGGCTTAATGGTATACTTAGAATAAAACTTTTGTTAACTATGTGATCTGACGCTCCAGAATCAGCTATAAAATTAACAACCTCCCTAGACTCTACAGTACCTGTAAATAAAGTCTTACCTGAATCATTTTTATTCTTCGACTCTTTATTTCCTGATGCCTGATTCGCTTTTCCTTTCTCTTTATTTTTAAAGCCTTTTTGTTCAGTTTTACTCTTATTTTTCGCACCTGATTCATTCATACTCTTACTCTAATTATTTTTATTAAAATATTTATACCTCTTATCTTTGTTTGTTTGATCACCGGAACCTCGGCTGGCTTGAAGACAATCTGGACCTTTGTAGTTCTTTAAAGCTTGACAATAATAGCAAAACCATTTGCCAGTATTTTTAAGCCGACAATTCTCAGACCAGTGACCCGATCCGTTGCATCTATAGCACTTATTCTCAGATGTTTGCTGATTGTTCTCATATACTCTCTGAACTTTAACTTCTTCTTTAGTGTCAGTCTTCTTCTCTGTCTCTAGCTGTAAAAGAAAAGATTTAATTTACTCTAAACTCATTTCTCTTTTATGCGAGTGCCTGAACATCAAGTCAGAATTTCGAAGTTCTACTACAGTCGAAGATACTGCTTGATAAAAAGCTGATCTTATCTCTTATTCAGTAAGCGGTACAGTGTCTTCGCAAGCCTCATATTCTCTAATAATGGAGTCAAAACGTTCACAGAAATCATTAACCTTTTCATCTTTCTACATCCTCTTAATCTCTGTAAAATTTCTCTAGGATCAGACACATTTAAAACCCTCTTGTGATAAGATTCATCTAGATGTCTGATAATTAAACCTCTTACAGTAGTTTATCTCTTGAGTGCTTTTATTTCTGAAAGATTTTCTGGACCTCGAACTTTTGGATCAATTACATCTAGTAAATCGAGACTCAGCAAATCATGTTTTAAATAATCTAACCAAATGTCAAAGTTTGATTTCTGTGTTAGTTTATAATCTCCTTTCATGCAAATTTGATGATTCGTAGAACCATCCTCTACTTTATTAATAAACTGAATACATTTATTCAATTTATCATCCTCTTCAGTGCCAAGCACTGTAACTTTACGAGAATCAGATATGGCTTCCTCCATGATTTTTTCAAGCGAAGTTAAAGTTGTAGTCATCTTTTCATTAGCAGCTTCACTCCTCATAAACAATTTCTCTTGCATCTCGTATAACTTCCTGCTTTCAGTAAATCCCATAGATCCACTTACAACATGTACATTGCTCAATGCCTTCGGTTTTGGCAACGGTTTACTCTTCAACTCTTGATTTGCTGGAGAAAAAAAAACTCTAAATTAATACCTGGATTACTCTTAAACATTTAAATATCACGCCCAATCATCTATCTCTTCAAACTTCTTAATCTCTAGAAAAAAAAAACTTTTTGTACCTCTTATCTCTCTCTAGAAAAAAAATATAAAATTTCACAGCAATTTTTTAAAATAAGAAATAAGCAAACTGACTACACAAGTAAAAATGATAAAAATAGCACACAAAAAACTGTCGCTTACTCTTATATGTATAATTTCTCTTAATATCTTGTTGATTTCCAACTTCAGCCTCTTTGTCCTCTATAGATACCTCTTTGAATAATTTTACTTGTTCTCCATCTGCTTCGTTTATCTATTCCGGGATTGGAAACAAAAATCTTTTATAAGTCTTAATAATTAAATATAATTATAGACTTCAAACTCTTAGACATTAAATAATCTCTAATTATCAAAACCAGGTATTCTCTAAATTAATTTAAAGTCAAAAGAATTTTGTTTGCATGCTTCTGAATCACAAAGAATGCACAGCAATTCAATGTAACCAGAAACGAGAAACCAAGTGTCCATGCAGAGCCATTCGAATGCGCACAACATATTCCAATGTTTGATTTTAAGCACTGCTGATAAAATCTATCGGATTTAAGCTGATCAAGCACACATACGAGACCTCACAAAAACTCATGGAATTTCTAGTCAACAATTAAATTCCACTGCACAGCAAGTTTTATCAAAAAGTTGACCCCGGTAGATTTTAATTTTGATCGTGAACACAAAAGGTGCCGATCATGACTAAAAAGCACGTCTGCTTCTGTTTCAAGCCATTATAAAAATTATTCTCTAAGATATCTCTAAATAAAATTTTTTTAATAATAACGTAATTGTTATTATTAACTCTTAAATTAACTCTTACAATACTCTAATTTCACAATTGCAATTGAATAACTTTATATGAGCATCTCTATACAAACGAATATTCAAGAAATAAATGAAGAAAACAGCAATTCAAAGAAGGCACTGCTTTCAAAATATCTCTCCTGTTCGCTACACTTTTCGAGAACTATGACTCACTAAAGTAAACAGCGAGATTATAACCATAAACATCGCACTCGAAACGACACAAAGCACGCTCAAGCCTGCACGTTGCACCTATGTTCCGGCTATATATTGCGCGATTAACGCGTGTCAGCGCTTTCACTTTTCTCTAAAATTTTCTGAATTAAAACTCTAATATTACACAGAACGTGTTCTCTAATTTTAGCTTTCTCTAGTCTTTTTATACTAATAATTTGAGAAACTAAAGTAAAAAAATAATCCTCTTTAACTTGAATTCTCATATAAATGTCAATCTAATAACTACTTCCAGAAGTATTCTAAGCATCTCTTAATTGCCGGCAATAATAATCTTAAACAGTACTCACCTCTGAATCCTCCATATATCTTTATTCACAAGAACAAAAGAAATCACTTTTCACACAGGGCTTTTTCGCGCAATGAAAGCGTGCCCTGGGCCCATAGCCTCTTGGATTTTCTTTAATTCAAGGGTGATAAATAAGAACACTTCTATTACTCTTTGCAATAAAAAACACTACGTTCTTTATTTTTTCTAAACTCTTTATATAATCGCAAGGCTCTTTCGCAAGAAAGCTGTAGGCTGGTCAAAGTTCGGCAATCGACTGAATCATTGACCTGCGTCAAAGCGCTCGAGAGCTCATAGGGCGTTCGATCCCTTTTTCACTTAGCTCGCTCCTAGATGGCGACTCTTATACCTAAATGTGATGATCGCACCTGTGCGCTCATCTTTTTAGCGGAGAGCGAACA
>CAKNYM010042178.1:0-14498 GCA_932195095.1 Andricus curvator | reverse complement strand
TGGTCACGTGGCAAATTCAAATCTAAACTGAAATCGAACTTTAATAAACTAGATTAATATGGCAGAATTGTAGATCCAATAAGGAGACTTTAGAATAAAATTAATGATAAGAATTTCTATTTCATGAGACAGCGAGCCTAGGTCTGGGTTATTTTATAATCTTGAAACGTTCTTAAAATGCACTTGAACTCAAAAACTAGTCTCGCCTCATAAATAATTAGCTTTAAGATTTATTTTACAGCTCTACAAATCGTCAAGAAACTTAGAGGAAAAGTCTCACGTTTTATGTCATTATTTTAGTTATAAATATCACTTTATTACAAGGGCTAGAAATTATATACAGAACTCTAAAGATAGCTAGAGAGTAAAAGTAAATTATAGTGATTTATATTTTAGATAACTACGCTCGAGAGAAAAATCACTTTAGTATTAATTACCAATTTCTGTTCTAAGTCTGAGAACCATTTTTACGACTAGATATATTAGAGGCAAACATTTCTCCCTTTTTTTGAAATATCACATAAAAATTCGAAAGCATTCGTTATTTAATTCCCAGAGTAAATTGAAAACAAACATTTGACATTTTAATAGCCGAACTAAAGAAAACCATACTCTAGAATGTCTCCTCTGAATTTGAAATTTGATATGCTAATAACAATAAAAGACCCAAAAGTCTCGGCGACGGGGCATGTGTGAAAAGGCTAGCTAGACCTCAAGTTCAAGTACGGTATAATTTATGTGACAGGGTGATATGACTGCACTCTCCTTGATGGGGTGCCTTGGCTCGAGAAAAGCGCCAAGAAGGGGCCGTAAGTGGATCCGCCTACGCAACCAAAATTGGGGAAACCACGAACCAATTAAACCGTCAAAACTAATTCTGGGGGATGATTTCCACCAATGGATTCATAAGTAAACGCCCAAGAGTCCCGGGTTCTAGGGTAGGAAAATCTTCAGAGAGGTCCCGAGAACAGCTTTTTCACACATGATCGTCAGATTGATTTGCATCCTTCTTTTGGGAAGTTTCTTTCCCTAACGCAAAGCTTAAACTCGGTCTCGGACTTAGTCAATTTTCGAGTTCTTCTTGTAAACCTACTTCAATAAATGTTACCTGGCTGAGTTAATTTTGTTCTCGTAAATTCACCCGATTTCTTATTTTCATAAGACGGCGATTAGAAGATTTAATTAAAACCGCGCAAAATAATCGATCAAGGAATTTAGTTTCAAATAAATTCTCAGAAGGCGCTCAAGTCAGGTCGTGACATAAAAGCCTTAATCCAATTGATAAACCTCAGCTCATTCCTCACATATTTCAATAAAAAAATTCTTTTTAATAAAAAACGGTTCAATTTAACAATAAAAAAATTAATTTTCAACAAAATGAATAAATTTTCAAGTAAAAACGATTTTTAGTCAAAAAAAAAGGAAAATTACAACCAAATTATAATTTAAGGCAAAAAATAATTTTCAATACAAAATAAAAATTTGGAATAACTATTCTTTAAGTTATTTATTTTTAAGGTTGTAGGTATAAATATAATTTTCCTAAGATTCTTAAGAAAATTTTCCAAGATTTTTGAATATTTCTTTATGTCAATCAAAATTCCAACAAAAAATATAAGTTTTAACTAAACAGTTGAATTTTCAACGAAAAATGTAATAAATGCTATTTCAATGAAAAAATTCTAATTTTTAATTGAAAACAGTTGAAATCAACCTTTATATACGAATAACTTTATTTTTCAACTTTTTTTTGTTCTTATTTTAAGCTTATATAAATATAATTTTCATATAGGATTCTTGACAAAATTTCAAAAAATTTTTCAATATTTCAAATATGTCAAATAAAAATTTCAACAAAAAATATAATTATCCACCATACACTAACTAATTGAGATATTTTTATAATTTTATTCCTGGAATCTATTCCCTTAGGTCAAACATGGTACAAAAATGTCGTAAAATTTAAAAAATTACCAACTATTTACAAGAATTTTTTAAATAAAAATGAATGTGTATCATATTCAAATAAAATTTAAGAATATTTATAAAAGGTATTAATATTTTTCATTTTCAAAATTAATTTATACAGAGTACAGTTTTCATTTGAAATTCCACGATGGTTTTTGTACCATGTTTGAACCTATGAGGGCAGAATCAAGGAAAAATATTCTGGAAACATGTTCATTAGTTATTAAAATACTACAAAGACTTACCTTTAAAATTTTTTTTTTGTCCTTAAAAAATCATGAGATATTTCCTTATAAAATAAATTTTGTTAAATTTATTTTACAATTATTCACAATTAATTTCCAATGACAATTATTTCACAATTAAAATAAAATTGTAAAAAATAAATTTTGTAATGTTGAGATAAATATTTTAAAACATTGAAGGTTTTATATAGTTTTTGTATATTAGGAAAATATATGAGGTCAAGTTAATAATTTTTCGGCTTTTTCTCTTATAATCCAATAAATTGTGATTATAGCCTAAAATAGCATGAAAAGAAAGGTAATTATCAGAGGTAAGTACATAGTAAAAATGTTGATTAATTCAATAAATTGAAAATAATAATGATTTATTATCATTTTAGCTTTGCAATATTTAAAATCGATTGAAAAATAAAACGTAAATAATAAAATATGAAACCACTTGAAAGTGAAAGATATTATTAACCTAATCTTAAAATCCCATATACATTCCTGTAAGACATAATCATTAAATATTTCAAGACTTCATTTCTCAACTTTTTTTGTGTGCTTATTTTAAGCTTATATATATATAATTTTCATATAGGATTCTTGACAAAATTTCACAAAATTTTTCAATATTTCAGATATGTTAAATAAAAATTTCAACAAAAAATATAATTATCAACCAAACACTAACTAATTGAGATACTTCCATAATTCCATGCCTGAAATCTATTCCCTCAGGTCAAACATGGTACAAATATGTCGTAAAATTAAAAAAATGACCAACTATTTACAAGAATTTTTTAAATAAAAATGAATGTGTTGATGTCCGCCAAATTATATTCATGGTTATAAATAATATTTATAACCACAAATAATGTTTGGCAAACATCCATGATTCATTCTTTCGTTGCCTGGGCATCCTAACCCCACCTTTCATTCGACTTAGAATAAATTGAGTCGCGGCATTGAGTTCGAAAAAGTTAAAGTCCCTCCGACAATCGATAGCGCAAGCGCGGCTTCGGTACTCGTTAACGCTTGTAGAGATACTTCTCCCCGAGTCCCCGTAGTGTACACTTCGGCGCTACTTAAATAAACACAAGTTTTTAACCTTATGTCGCCTACCTTATTCGTGGACCTCCACCCTCTAACGCTTGTATGCCACCATAACAACAGCGTCACACCCGATTCCCGTTTCGGAGAGGATTACCCCCGTCTCGATAACTATCGAAGCCATCGCAACGACGATCTGGATACCCTGGACCACTCTCGCCCTTCCTCGAAGCCGATCTCCGTTACGGAGAGGACTACTCCCGTATCGGTAGCAATCTCCGTCATCGGAACGAACCCCAACGTCGCCCTGTATACCCTGGATCACCCAAACCACCCTTGCCCTTCTTTGAAGCAGATGCCCGTTACGGAGTGGATTGCTCCCGTATCGACGGTAATCGCTATCACCGCAACGTCGCCCTGGATACCCTGAACACCCGCCTGTGTTATTAAATAACGAAACCTTCCCTCTCGAATTAAATAAAGGATTCCCAGCTTTATTTAATTTAAAATAATTTCTTTTGAATCAGTCTCGACCCACAGACTGACCTCAGTGTATCATATTCAAATAAAATTTAAGAATATTTATAAAATGTATTAATATTTTTCATTTTCAAAATTAATTTATACAGAGTACAGTTTTCATTTGAAATTTCAGGATGGTTTTTTGTACCATGTTTGAACCTATGAGGGCAGAATCAAGGAAAAATATTCTGAAAACATGTTCATTATTATTATTATACCATTAAGCCATTTCCCTTTAGGGGTAGGCGTGACTTGCTCTGTTGTAAAATAGTAATGTGTAGGTGGGTATATAGGTATAAGGTAGATAGGTACACAGGAGTTAGGTATAGATATTTTAGATGGATCTGGAATTCTCGTGTTATTTATTTAAATGACACGTTCATTCCGCAACACTGCTCCGACCCAGGCTGCTGATCAATCTCTCTAGCGATCACCCCAGGTGAAGAGCCTCACAAAATTGTTATGTGTGGTTCCCCACTTGGGCCCATTAGTATCCAAGATCTTTGTTTCAGGCGTCATTCACTCTCGTATTGTCACTCTGTTTACAAACTATTTGTCGCGACACTTTTCTGTCCTGGCATACTACTCTAGCTTCCGTCACGTCCATGCATTTTTTCATGCAAGCTCCCGTGTTTCTATGGCTTCTTATGTCTTTTCGGATTAGTGCCTCATTCACAGATTCTAACCATTCTTTTGGCGGTCTACCTCTGGGCATTCTGCCATTTACTTTACCTTTATACACTTGTTTGGTCAGTCGTTCATCTTTCATTCTTTCAAGATGACCGAACCATCTTAACTGATTTCTTTCCCATGTGCCAACTATTGTCTCTTTTTCACCACATTCTTTCAGGATTATCTCGTTTCGAACTTTGTCCATCAGTGTTTTCCCGCATATTGTGCGCAGATATTTCATGCAATCGCGTTAATTTTACTCCTGTCCTTCTCTTGACAGGTCCATGTCTCGCTACCGTATAGTGCAGTCGGTACGAATATAGAATTATGTATGGCCATTTTAGCTTTTTTTGATATGTTTTTATTTCTGAGCATGAACCCTGCTCTACCGATAACCTGCTTACCCTTATTTATGCGCCTATCTAACTCCCCATCTATTTTTCCGTCGCTAGTGAATAGGCTACCCAGATATACGTACTTGTCAACATGTTATAATCTCTCATCAATTAGGACAATATTGCACATTGTTTTCTCAGTTTTTCCTTCAAAGACCATGATTTTTGTTTTATTTACGTTAATTTTAAGTCCCATGTTCTTCATGCTTGTATTAAGTTTATTCAACATTCTTTGCAAGTCCTCGATTGATTTTGCCACAATAATCTTGTCATCTGAAAAAGCTCACCCACGTACCTTTACTGTTTCGAGGTCTACACCTTCTTCGTCGAAGAGGGCCATTCTTAGACACTTATACATAAATATGATAAATAGCCATGAGAACATAACGCATCCTTCTTTCACGCCTTGCATAATATCGAACCAGTCACTCAGTTTCCCATTTACTCTTACACTCGCTTTATTACCTGTATATATTGATTTTATTGCTTGTAGGAGCCATCCATTGACTCCGTACTCTTTAAGGACTTCCCAAAGTTTACTTCTATTTACCTTGTCAAATGCTTTTTCTAGGTCAACAAATGCACAGAAAACTTTCTTTCCTACTCTTAAGCTTTTTTCTGTGATCTGTCTTAAACTAAATATCTGATCTGTACATGATCTTCCTGGCATAAATCCACTTTAGTTATTAAACTACTACAAAGACTTACCTTTAAAATTGTTTTGTCCTTAAAAACTCATGAGATATTTCTTTATAAAAAAATTTTGTTAAATTTATTTTACAATTATTCACAATTAATTCCCAATTGCAATGATTTCACAATTAAAATAAAATTGTAAAAAATAAATTTCGTAATGTTGAGGTAAATATTTTAAAACATTGAAGGTTTTATATAGTTTTTGTATGTTAGGAAAGCATATGAGGTCAAGTTAATAATTTTTCGGCTTTTTCTCTTAAAATCCCCTAAATTGTGATTATAGCCTAAAATAGCATGAAAAGAAAGGTAATTATCAGAGGTAAGTACATAGTAAAAATGTTGATTAATTCAATAAATTGAAAGTAATGATTATTTATTATCATTTCAACTTTGCAATATTTAAAATCGATTGAAAAATAAAACGTAAATAATAAAAAATGAAACCACTTCAAAGTGATAGATATTATTAACCTAATCTTAAAATCCCATATATATTCCTGTAAGACATAATCATTAAATATGTCAAGACTTCATTACATGTATTTGAAGTCTTTCGTTTAGGTGTGAATTTTTGAAAACAAAAATCAACCCAAACCTCCTAATAGCCAACAAGCCAAAGAAACCGAATCGTGAAGTCGAGCGACTCCGAAGTCCGACTCGAGCGAGCTCGGCCCGAGCCACGGGTTCGTGCTCGTGCACTTTCGGCTTTACACGAGGATGGCCGATGCAACGCGTAACAGAGTAGGGATGGAAAGCCACAATAAAAAGTCGACTTTCGACTTTACAATCGACTTTGAATTTTTCGACCTACAAAGTCGATTAATCAAGATGTAAAGTCGACTCAGGTCGACTTTCCTTAAAAACTGTTTTTAATGTTTGTATTCTCTATCCCTATTGATATTTTCAATAAAAATTATAATTGTATTATACATGTATATTTTATACAAACTATAACTAGTCTGGAAAGATTACTAATGCGTTTTGAAGACACAAACACAATTTTTGAACACAATTTTAAAACTAATTTTTTCATAACAGCACCTGTAACGCATTTCAAAAATAAAATACCTTTTGGAGTAATTTTCAAAACTTACTGAAGAATCTTGAAAGAAAAAATTAATTTTCTTTACTTCAAAGTAAAGGAGCCTCGGTGGCTTAGACGATAGCGCGTCAGTCTGGCCGTATCCCCTCTTTGCGGCTGCCGAATGGCAGAATGGGTGAGGATCACTTTGCCTGATCAACAAAGTAGGACGTCATTTACTGTGCGATAATTATGCCTGGCACGTGAGAGGTATAATCTCAGACGTTGGTAACAACGAAACCCACCGAGATCCAAAAACACTTGGCGAAGGATGGCCGGATTCGGAGTACTGCCTTAAGAATAAACACGGGTATGGCACAATAGGCTTTATAGCTTGAGCGCCAGGGGTGGTACCCCCCCCCCCCCCGCCTACATAACAACCAACTAACTACTTTAAAGTTAATTTTCACATAGTCCGAGACGAAGGGAATTAAAATCGTTTTACAATATATATTATGTATGAATTCCAAATATGGTTTTATTAAATATGGTGTTTGTATATTTAACAAGCTTCTCTGTCCATTTTCGACAATAAACTTTATATACTTTTTGACTGCATAAAAATTTCACATGTTTCTTAAATTATCAGTCAAATTAACATCGTTCTTAACTTATATCATATCATTTTCAAAATATCAGTTACAGGTTCTCATATATAAATAATTATTATCACAATTTCTCGTGCTACATAAAATTAAAATTTTAAATTAAAGTGCAAAGAATGTAATGACCTCACTAACATAGATGCAAAAATGAAATGAATATGAATACTTGAATCTTCATTCTCAAACCACATGTCTGCGTCCAGACAGCGTCGTTATGTTACTGTTAAAGCAAAGTACCTTTTGCTACTCATTGCATCTTACTTTGGTTCAATTTTCAATTTCTAAGAAATAAATCCATACGGACCAGGACCAATGTGGCTAAATTACTAAACACTACACACCAGTCACCACAAGTTTTTGAAAAGCCGACACAGCATGTAGCAGCGTTGCACGCTTGTTGCTGTTCAATGTGCGCGCACATGCGCAGATGGTTTGATCGTGAGTTGCCCCAGCAGCACAGCAACATTCAAGCAAAGCTAAGTGCAAACGTATTTTGGATTTGTTGCGTAGCGGTCAGAAGAATTCTTCCGGTTGTCGGAAGATGAAAAGCCGCATGAATAAAGTCGACTTTGAGTCGACTTCGAGGGTCCACAGCCGATTGTAAAAAGTCGACTTTTGGACCGAGAAAGTTGACTTTCGACTAAAGTAAGAAAGTATGTTCACATATTTAACGTTTAAATTTGAACTTTCGACTTTTTCGCGTTGTAGCAATTTCTAATCACAGAATTTGTTATTTTTAACCTAACTTATAACTTATAACGAAAATTGTGAAAATTCAAATAATAAGCCTGCATTCTGAAAATGAGGAAATTTTAACGTTAAAATTTAAATTATCAAATTGAAGCCTTAAAAATTAAAAAATGTTCAATTAGTGTTTTGTAAATTGTATTAGAATCGTAAAAGAGTATAATTAGTTCGGAATCGAAAGACATACAGCAAAGATTTATAATTTATTTGCATACAGCTTAGTTATCCGCGCAAAAAGAAATGTTTCAAAAATTTCTTGTTTGCAGAGTTTTCAAATTTTCGGAACTTTACATTTTTTTACATACCTATAGGTATGACCTCTATCTATAGAGATAAAAAAAGATACCCAATTTTTTCTCATTTAGATAATTCCTATTAAATTCACCCCCGTTTACCGGTGACCGAAATGCTCTAGGGAAAAAATCGCCAAGACCCAGGAATACAAATTAGATACACAGCGAAATTTAAAACTTTCAATTTTGATATTTAATGAGATTATCTTCATAACTTTTAATTTAAAAAATTTAGGAAAATATCGACAAGATCTAGGTCTCGAAATTAAAATTACAGCAAATTTTCTGTACTTCTATAGGGACGACTGAAATATCCCGCAAATAAAATTCCCGACTCTGAAAACTCCCGAATAATAAAATTTCAAAAATAATAAAATTCCCGAACAGTTTATAAGATTACCGAATTTGAAAATTCCAAAATAATAAAATTCCCTACATACAATTGCCGAATTATAAAATATCCGAACTAGAATTTCCATAATTATAAAATTCCAGAATTTGCATAATTAACGAATTGTTTCTCAATATATATTATTTATTAAAACTGCGATAAGAAAATACTTTTTTTGTCCGACCCCCCTTCAAAACGCGCCATTGCATGCAAGTGAGGCAGGCGTAATGTGGCCGCTTCCAGCCCAGTGACGTTCGCACATGCGCACTCCGCCGCCGGGCCAACATTAAACTTTACGCCCGCTACAAAACACTTTACGCCCGCTATATAACACTTTACGTCCGCTACATAAAACTTTACGCGCGCTAATTATCTTTATCTTTAAAAAAAATTGTATCGCTGGACCCCACAGTGTTCCTTCTGCAAAGTACGCTATTTCTTTCTTTCACTTATAATCTAAAATTGTCAATTACACCAAACATCCTCTATCTGCTTAACACGCTTGTTTTCAAGGAGGGTAGGACAAAAAGCATGGTGTGTATCAAGGGCGTACGGCTATTTTGCTTCGTAGGACTGCCGACCTCGCTTCGCTCGGGCGGCAAGTTGACACTCGTCAAAATAGCCTTCTTTACGCCCTTGATACACAATATACTATATGAGATAAATTTTTGTTTAATATTTAAATTTTTTTAAAATTATTGTTTGAAATAAAAATAAAAATAATCTTACAAAAATTGTATAAAAAAATAAATGTAAAAACACGCGTGCGCCCTCAAACGGAAAAAAAATTTCTCCCTAAATTTTTTTCAAACCAAACATGATCCAAACCAACTTTGCAGGATTCAAATCAGCACTAATTTATTTCTAAGTGCCTTTTAAAGATTTTTCTTTGGTATAAATGTTTGATTATTTTAATTAAAAGAATCATTTATCCTATAAATTTTTTTCAGCATTGGTTCATAACTTATGTCGAAATTTCTTTTTAGTTTTTTTTTTAATATAAAAAATTCGATGTTCGAGAAAAGGTTTTTTATAATTTTTTAAAAAGACTATGTACAAAAAAACTATCTCAAGCTTCAGACCGGCAAAAAGTCTATATATTCTTAAATGCAATCAATTTTCGGTTCAGTCTAGTAATAAAAATTAAACTCCAAAGTACAAACAATTATAATTTAAAAAAATCATATCTATCATTCATAGAAGAAGCATGAACGTATCAGAAATTATAATAATATTCAAAAATCAAATATAAATATAATTATCTCTTATTATATTATACTCTCTACTATTATATATATATATATGTATGTATGTATGTATTCGGTATTCGGTTTTGATTCCTTGGGAATCGAACCGAAGTGCCAATGACAAAGCCACCGAACGCGTCCTCGGGTTGCGGATAGTGGGTCACTGAACCAAGGGTTTCTGCTGAATATGGTTACAATAATTAATAAGCAGTCGCGGACAATTGTCCAGGGATGGTCCCGAAGGAATAACTCCGAAGCGAAGGCGTAACAACCGTGCCGAAAGCTGAATGGCGCCTGGGTGAGGTGTCTCAAACGGTAACTCTACAAGGATGGACGAACCCCTTTCCCTAGCTGCTAGTGGGAACAACAATGACAACACCAAACATAGTTGAAGGAAGTGCGGTTAAAAACAATCGAACGCGCAGGGCTCCCGACAATGGGTCGGACAACAATGCCGACTACCCTAGAGTTAGGGGAGCCAATCAAGACGGAGTCAATGCGATTGACCGGCAGAATCTCATTACTTTTGAGTGGACGGATCGACTCAGGGACGCCCTGCTGGAGTGCTATGATACCAGTATGGCCTCTGAACGAAAAGGTTACATGGCGCGACTGCATGCTCTGTGGTGCGAGAAACACCCAGAGCTCTCGAATTTTTCGCAAAAACGTCTGCGAAACCGTGCCGAGGACCTCCGGAAAAGGGGTTGTATAAGCAGAGCGCCTACTCAACCGCAGCCAGAACAAGCCGGCAACAGAGAAAGAGAGGCGACACTGAGACCAACCTCGAACAGGCATCCAATAGAGGAAGAACGATGCTTTAAGACCCGGAGAAACATCAACATTCAGGTTTCTCCCAAGCCCAAAGATCTGACTGAACTGGATGAAGAGCTTCGTGGAGATTTTTCCGAAGAATCCGACCTTTGAACTATCAATTGTAGTGTGTAAAATGCAGCGAGAACTTTGGCAGATGCAAATCGTAAAACAAAACCAACGGTTGAGCATATTGTTGACAGAACACGAGTACTATCTAACACTAGGAGAAGTCTAGAGCGGAGAGAGAGGTGGGTCAGAGAAAATCAACAGTTTTTGTCTGACCCATCTCGACTCTTCCAAGACCCTCCAGTTACTGTCGACCAACCGCCCAAACCAGAGGAGTTCGAAGCATTTTGGAGAGGAGTCTACGAAGTCCAACATCCACTTGAAGTAGGCTCAAAGAACATAAATAGCTTCAAGGAGCTGTGCAATGCCCTCATAATAGCTGAGGAGGAATGCCCACCAATCACTACCCAGGAGGTGAAAAACGTATTAAGAGGCATGAAGAACTATTCCGCTCCGGGACCAGATGGTATCAAGACCTTTTGGTGGAAGAAGTTTCCTTTAACCCACCAGCATCTGGCCCGAATTTTCACCTCATATCTAAAGTCCGAAGAGCCTATTCCGGAGTGGTTGGTGGAAGGGCGCACATTACTCCAGTCGAAGACAGGCAACTTAGCTGACTGTGCGAATTACAGGCCAATAACTTGTCTGAACACACTGTATAAGATCTTCACAGCTATCCTAAATGATGTGAGTGTTCGGACAATTGGACCTGTGTGGCGAGAGATCTATGAACAACGTGGCTCAAAGAAAGAAGAAAGGCTCGTTGACAGAAGCGCTATACGGCATCTTTGCGCTGGAGAGACCTATACATACCTGGGCGTGCCACAGAGCCGCATTCAGGACATGACATCTATAAAGGATACTCTCCGATGCAGATACAAACGTCTCATCCGACGGATATGGTCTTCCGAATTGTCGGCGAGGGACAAAGTATCTGCGACGAACATGCTTGCCGTCCCCGTAGTACTCTATTCATTTGGAGTAGTTCCATGGACGAAGGATGAGCTCAGATCCCTCGATATCGGGTCCCGAAAGGTTATGCACATGAACAAAAGCATGCACCTTAAGTCTTCTGTTTCACGACTTTACATCTCACGCCGTCAAGGTGGTCGCGGAATACTGAATCTTCAGTGTCTTCACAACAGGATTATTCTGGGTACAAAAAATATGGTCGCAAATGGACAAGACCCTCTTCTTAAAATGGTCAGGAAATACGAAGAAGTGGGCAAAGGGGCGTTTCTGTACAAAGCAGCGGAGGAGGCTGCTGAAACACTCGGCCTTAACTTCAATATTAGGGGTGAGCAAAATGCATCAAATCTTATCCATCTTGAATACTCACTCCTGAAGGCCCGGATTAAGAAAGCACAGGAGAAAAACTTCCGCGAACAGCTCCTCGACAAGAGGATGCACGGCATCTTCCACAGAAATGTGGAAGATCAATCGATGTCGTATGAGCTAACGTTTGCTTTCCTTAGATCACCCGGATTGAAGTCGGGCACGGAGGGCTTCATTTTGGCATGTCAAGACGGTGTCATTTCCACTCTAGCATACCGTTGCCACATTTTGAGCCAAGATATTCCCGATGATAGCTGCAGAGCGTGTCATGCACACCCCGAGCATCTCGGACACATACTATCTAGTTGTCCAACTCATGCGCCAACGACCTACATCCAAAGGCACAATGCGGCACTAAGAGTCCTTTATTACCATCTCTGGCACTCTTATGGCATTAGCCCAAATACCTCTCAGCTAAATGCTCCTAGAGAAATAGAGTCAATTGTCGAAAATGAGAAGTGCCGCATATACTGGAACTTCATATTCTCGACAATTGTTTCTGTTCTGCACTCGAGGCCTGACATAGTTCTCTTTGACTTCCAGAAACGAACCATGTTCGTTATCGAATTTTCGGCACCAGCTGACAAAAACGTCACAGCCAAGGAGAAAGAAAAGAAAGAGAGGTATGAAGACCTTATAAGGGAGTTGCGACGGTTATACCCGGAATATTCTGTTGAGCTAATCGTATTGATCATTGGCGCTCTTGGAGGTGCCAAGGTTTCACTGGTTAATAGCCTGAAAAGCTCATCTATCAGATAGCTCATCGGCTAGGACCGCAGGTAGACTAAGCCAAAAGGATTAAAAATTAAAAATAGATTTTTTTCAATGTTGCATATATACAGATTCAAAAGTTAGAACTTTAGAATCTACGGGTTTCGACGATTTCAGATATCTAAAAATTTTCCTACAAAATTTAAAATTTGGATAAATATAATGTATCTTCTAAAGAGAAAGAGATACGTCAAAACGGACAAAATTTTCAGATTCACCTTCAGACTCATTTCATATATAAATATTTATAACTGAATATAAGTAAAAAGAGAAGATGCATAAATAAATATAAATAAATAATATAAATAACCTAGGAAATATAAAAGGGATTAGGTTTTATGGCTATATATACTTGGACCCCTGATTTTTTTTCTGACGATTCCTGACTTTCTTTTTAGTAAGGTAGCCGGATGCTGCCATTTTGAGAAGGGATGCCACCATTTTAAGTTGAGGTTTTCTATAGTGTAGTGTAATATTTATTTATAGTATATGTATAAGAAACTGAGCCAATCAGCAAGAATGACCATTGAGCATATTGTTGACAGAACACGAGTACTATCTAACGCTAGGAGAAGTCTAGAGCGGAGAGAGAGGAGGGTCAGAGAAAATCAGCAGTTTTTGTCTGACCCATCTCGACTCTTCCAAGATCCTCCAGTTACTGTCGACCATCCGCCCAAACCAGAGGAGTTGACCGTAATACAATCTAGTAATATATAAACATAACTTATAACTTTAAATCATTAAATATTTGACTAATTAAAAATAATTAATTATTTACGAGAAGGAGATCTGCCTGCTTAGTGATATTATATAAGTGATACAGTGATAACTGATAACTCTGTAACCCGATTTGGTCCATGAAGATGTTAATCTCTGGAATCTGATATATCTAATATATGATATATAGATGCGATATTATATAAGGATGGAGTTCCGAATAGCGTAAACCGTTGATTTTTTTGAAACTCCGTATACTTATGTATTTTGACGCGCTGATTACGAAAATGATAGTGAAAATGTGCGGAAATTTGATTTTCACGGTGAAACCATGAAAAAACCATAAAAATCATGGTTTTTTGCGATTATCTCAGCTAATATGCAAAATAAAAAAAAATGTTTCAAACAAAAGTTGTAGACACCATTGAAATACACATTTTTTGTTTGAACCATTTTTTTCTGCGAGTGATAGTTTTCGATAAAATTAAATATATCTATTTTCATTTCTAAAAATCCCATATACCACGGGTGTTCGGTTAAATTGCAGAATAGGGGCGTCACTTCTGTTTTGGCTGCAAAATTTTTTTTTTTTTGGGAACCAAGTTATACAATCTTTAAATAAGCTATTAATGAAGGGATTTGATAAGGCAGAAGTTTAAAATTATTGTTAATTTTCTAATAAAAACGAGTCAAATATGGGTATCTCACGATATGGGAATGTTCGTATTTACCTTCCCTTCCCGCCCCCACGACAGGCTGGAAAGGGGGTTGTGTGAGACCTTAGTTATTTTTTCTGCCCAGACACAGGGGTGCCTTCCCGCCCCCACAACACCTGGGAAAGGGAGTCGTGTGTGACATAAGTTATTTTTGTGACCTGTCACAGGGGTGCCTTCCCGCCC
>CAKNYM010042177.1:0-43698 GCA_932195095.1 Andricus curvator | reverse complement strand
AAAAAAAAAAAAAATTGAAGTTACTTGTCCCACATTTTTCTATAAAAATTTGACATACGGTGTCCCAATTATCAAATAACATCAGTAAATTTAAAAAACGTACTTATAGTAGAAAAATGTAAAACACCGGAAGCAACTGCCATTTATGAAAATGACCCCGCTTTCAGTAGAACCACAGTAAATCACACCTATGGCCATGTCTCACGACTGTGACAAAGCCACCGAACGCGTCCACGGGTTGCGGATAGAGGGTCCCTGTACCAAGGGTTTCTGCTGAATATGGTTACAATAATTAATAAGCTGAATGACACCTGGGTGAGATGTTTCAAACGGTGATTCTGGGATACCAGGCGACCTCTCAGAGTATGCAGCCTTATCCTTGCATGTTCAAAACAATCGAACGCGCAGGGATTCCGACAATTGGTCGCACAACAATGTTGACTGCCCTGGAGTTGGGGAAGCCAATCAAGACAAAGTCAATTCGATGTACCGGCGGAATCTTGATACTTTCAGGTGAACGGTTCGACTCCGGCAAGACCTTCTGGAGTGCTACGATACCAGTTTGGCCCCTAAATGAGAAGGTTACTTGGCGCGACTGCATGCTCTGTGGTACTAGGAACACTTAGAGAAAGACAGGCGACACTGAGACCAACCGCGGGCAGGCATCCAAATGAGGAAGAACGATGCTTCATGACGTGGAGACATATTAACATCCAGGTTTCTCTCAAGCCCAAAGATCTGTCTGGAATGAATGACGAGCTCCGCGGTGATTTTTTCGAAGGGTCCAACCTCTGGACTATTAATTGTAGTTTGTATAATGCAGCGAGAACTTTGGCCACCAGCATCAAGGCTGCTTTTTATGAGTGGCTGATGGAAGAACGCACAGTTCTCCTCCCGAAGATGAGCAACTTGCCCGATCCTAAGAATTATAGGCCAATAACTTGTATGAACACGCTGTATAAGATCTACAGAGCTATCCTAAATGATAGGATTGTGCCTATAATCGGACCTGTGTGGCGAGAGATGTACGAATAACGCGGCTTGAAGAAAAGCGTAAGAGGATGTCGGCACAACCTGCTCATCGATAGAAGTGCCTGCCAAGATGCAGCATCTTACCAGCGCTACATATTGATGGCCTGGATTGACAACCGGAAAGCTTTCGATTCAACCTCTCATAGACTTATCATCTGTCTGTTGGAAAGCTTAAAGATTTCCCACACATCGTGAGGTGCATAGAGAGATTGATGCTGCTTTGGAAAACCAGATTTACTATCTCATCTGGGCAACAACGTGTGACAACTAGTAACGTCACATTTCAGAGAGGTGTCTTTCAGGGCGACACCATGAGTCTTTTTCTTTGGTACCTCACATTATTGCCACTTTCACTCGCACTTTGCCATTCCCAAGGGTATCTCTGCGGCAAAGCTGGAAATCAAAAGCATAAGGTTACTCATGTTCATATTTTACATGGATGATCTCAAAATCTATGTTAAAAATAAAAAGCAACTAGGTCTAGCACTAGGGCTTTTTAAAGATTACACTAAAGAGGTTGTAATTGAGTTTAGGTTAGAGAAATGCGCCAAGGTTAATTTGAAGCGATAAAAATTTAATGGCATCCCTGAAGAACCCGATCTGGTCGATAGAAGCGCTATAAGACACCTTGGCGCTAAGAGACCTATACATACCTGGGCGTGCCACATAGCCGAATTCAGGACCTATCTCTTAGGAATGCTCTCCAACGCAAATACGAACGTCTTATCCGACAGATTTTGTCTTTCGAACTATCGGCGTGTATTGTTTATATCGCATACTGTAACGAGGTTGTCCTTATGGAAAACTTTTAATTAGATTTGAGAAACAAAACTGGAATGAAGTCTAAACGTTATTGGCAATTAATAACTTATTAATTTGCATTAATAATGTGACTAATGTACTTTTGAATTTAAAGGGATTCGATGAAGATTTTAAGAATTCCATGTGAATTTCAACGAATTGAGGATAAATTCCCAAAATAAAAATAAAACAATGAGTTATGTTAAATTCAAACACGAAGAGCCTCAATTATCTTGAAACTGAAACTCTTCGTGCTCAACTTTTCTTTACGGAATCCTCTTTTTGATGATTTTATGATATTTTATACAGAAATCTAAAACTAAATATCAAGCCTTTCTTGAAATTTGTTCATTAAGAAAAATTAATCCTATATTTCTTCCCACAGAATTAAGTTCGCAGTCAAGTAGAGATCCTTCTCTTCGTACGAATCAGTCTCCTGAGGAGCCTCCATTTCGTGCCAGGGCCAGGTCTCCTCCTGGCAGGCCTCCTGCTCTTAGAGTACTTGGATATTCACTTGGACAACTTGGATATATTCGTCTTAGTCCCCGTACAAATCAGAGCCTTCGATTCGAATTTCGAAGATACGTTATTCCTGTCGGTATACAAAGTAGATTGCAAACAGAAGGGAGGACCAACTATAGTCCCTTGCCAACCCGAGAACATATTGTATTATCAGCATCCAATGGTGAAATTTTTGCAATATTAGATTATAGTGGGTTTCTTTGTGGAATCTATACGACAGATATACATCGTATGAGAGTAAAAATAAACATGATAAGTGGCGCAGTTGATAATTTGACCCAAGATGAAATTAGGGATTGTCCTGTAGGGAAAGATCACCCAATCTTCCCACAAAGTTTTATTAGAGCTGTTTCAAGTTATGATTCACTACAGTCCGAATGGAATCCTGATGGTGAACGTAATACTGGTTCTTCTCCTTCTGCCAGACAACATTCACCTGACCTTACTTCTCCTGACGATCCTCCTCGTACCAGGTCCATTTCTCCTCCGGGCAGGCCTCCTTCTCATGAAGTACTTGGATATGCACTTGGACAACTTGGATATGTTCGGCTTATTCCCGAGACAAATCAGAACCGGCAATTTGAATTTCGAAGATACGTTTTTCCTGCCGATAAACATATTATATTGATGGTAGGACATAGTAAATTTATACCCGTACCAACCCGAGAACATATGGTATTATCAACATCCAATGGTGACGTTTTTGCAATACTGGAGTATACTGGGTATCTTCGTGAAATATATAAAAGAGACAGAAGGCGTCCGAGAATAAAAATAAATATGATGAGCGGCGCAGTCGATAATATGACCGCAGATGAAATAAGGGAATGCCGAGTAGGTATACATTACCCAATCTTCCCACATCTTTTCACGGAAGTTGTTGCAAATTGCGATTCACTGCAGACTGTGTATCATTAATTTAATAACGAAAATGTTCAACTAAAATTATATAATCTTTGTAGTTTGAAGTCGGATCAAAATTAAATTAAAAAATTAAGAGGTTAATGTATTTTAGTTATCAAGGCTTCTTTATTTTTATCTTTCACCAATCCCCATTAATTTTTAAACTAGGTGTTTGAAAACACCATATCGCCCAAATAGCTGGAAGAATTTTGATGATTTTCGCAGCTGTAGCGTGTAATTTGTAGGATTTGAATGCAATTCAAAAACAAATTTAACTTTCGGAGATAATAATCTTTTAGTGAATTCGCGTGGCCTCACTATCCATGCACAACGAAAGACACAGTGTAGCGAAATCAAATAATATAGTTCAAAATAACTTTTAGAACGCGATTCTTAATTGATTTTAGATTCTGTTCCATGGCAAAATTTGTGAATAAATTTACAATTGGTATGTGCAAGCGTTCTTTGGATTGTTATTGTTTGAGATTTTATGTCAATGCGAATAGCAAACAAATGCTGACCTTACTTTTACTTCTATCATTTGGAAAACAACTTTCCTACTATCATTATGTCATGGGTTCAATGCGCAGCGGTGTGTGCAAGTGAAAAATGATTGATAAGTCATATTATATTTCGATTCCTAGACCATGTAATTGATAACAAACTACTTCCGACGGTTGAGCTTATTTCAAAATTGCAGCATTTCTGCACGATCAATTTGGAATAGCGTAACAATCAGACGCATAGCTTTTATAAGAAATGATAACGAGAATGAAACATCAATTTGACGTCGAAAATATTTTAGCTAACGTAGCTCAGGAGAACGGCTGGCTTCGTAAAAAGCTTATGTTTTATAGTGTCTCGTCCAAGGAAATTCTGGACTTTCCTGAGATGACGGAGTCAGACCTGAAAATCTTATTTACGGGTTCCTATCAACTCTCACCAAGTGAGTAACGGTTTTCCGGAAAGGGATGGCCTAATGGTATTAATGGTATATTAATATCTGAAATGATGCCTTATTATTTCAATATTTGAAAGAAATTTCAAAATATTACCGTGTAATAGTAATATGCATAGTACGCAATTACTTTTTCCGGGCAATTGTTACCCTCGATTTCGTGTACTTGCAAGAATCAACAGGTGCATTTGGGCCTAGGGTGCAAAAAACGGTGAATGAGTATGCTGAAGAGTACCCGAACGTCGTAATTAGATCCTTAAAATCAGGAAAATTCACAAGGAAAATTTACAAGGACTTTTTACATGCATGTTTAAAATCCTACGTGTAAGAGGAAAACTTTCTTCTGCTGGTCGATTCTTGAGGAGGAATGTATTCCTTCGGTCCAACCTTATGATGTGTATTTTTGAAAGTGAGTAAACAATTTTATGAAACGTTTTCAAAACTGTTCTTACTTGTTTAAACAAGCTAACGAGATTAAATCTCGTAAGTATAGTATTAAAATACATTTAACTGTTCACCATCAATTGTCCTCTACGATCTTTTGTAATATGTTATATTATGTCTGGTATGCTTCAAAACTCTGCGATGATAGGGTTATGAATAGGGTAATAATAGGAAGGCAACTTTATAGCTGTAAGCTACCTAAGTTTTCGTGATGGCCTTCTGTAAAGGACCGTATACGCGTTTCTATATAGCAACCCGCGCCTCAATATATTCGCAAAGGAACCTGTACAGGAACCTATACTGGTTAATTCAAAGGTTCCTTTGTCGGTGCAGGTTCCTGTGTATGATTATGTACAGTTTCTTTCACCCAATTCCTGCACAGAAACTGACAAGATTACCTGTACAGTTTCGTTTGCTGGTTCGTTCACAAAAAAATGTGTAGAATCCTCCGCGGTTCCTGTATACGAATTTTCAGCTGGATGATGACTGCCTTCACCACCAGACTCAGATAGATTCGGAAGAGTTCTCGCAATTCAGGAAAAAAATCAAGGTAATTAACACCTATGCCATCCCTGTCCTCACGTACTCTTTCGGGTTCATCGAATGGCCGAACGTAGAGGAGGTAGGGGCGTTGCAAATATCAATAAACTGTAAAAGTCATCAGTTATACATTCCCGAGACTGTATAGCTCTAAGAGAATATATTCACAGACATAATGGTGTGGCGGTTGTTATTCATCAACAACTTGCCTTGAACCTAGGACTATTAATGGAATGTTTGCCTTTCTATGGATACATTCAAATTTCCGTTTTAGAAAACGAGGATTATGTCTCATATTGGGATTTTACTATCCAGGCAAATCATTATATCCAAGCCAAATGAACTCGTCTTCGTGGTGCGTGAGAAAAAAGGTGAAAAAATCTAAATCATCCACATTGCTTGTCCACTTATCCGAAATTTGCAGGCAACCTATACAACCAAGATTCATAAACATAGTGAGCTCAAGCATGCAGTGAAGGCAATATGAGGGTATGTGATACATACATCTATTCATCCTATTGTGATTTAGGCTACTGGAAATATGCACGAAAGATGCATTGTACATCTTGAACATTTAGGAGTCAGTAGGGTACTGGAAAAGGCTCAAAAAGCGGTTTCATTGAACACCAGTTGCATTTTAAGAAACTTCCTAGACCATCTGGAAGTAGGGGATTAAAAACCTATGGAGTGGCAGATGGTCATTTTAAGAAATCATCCAGAGGCGACTAATGACCCAGCGGCCGCTGTGTAAGGACAACAGCGGTAAAATTTGAACTCCAAACTACACCGTGCTCTTAATTTTGCACCGTTCACAACATCGTGGCATAAAATTTTAAACATTGTATTAAATTAATTTATAACATCCTCATCTTATCAGACACTTGACTTAGTTCATGGCTGATGATTAAAAACCGGGTTCACCCGAGAACCAGTGAAAAAAAATCTACTTGAGTGTAGTAGTTTTGGTCTGCCTAATTACCGGATATCATTAATAAGTATGCAGGATAAGGACAAGTTCAAAAGAATTATGGAATTGGATTGAGCTTTGGCATATATTTTTTGGACCTAAAAAAGGGGTAAATACTTCAAACAGCCTTCCTTAATCAACGATTGTGGTTTGAACGATATAAAATTCGAACGAAAAATCGAAAATTCACATTTTGAGCTAAAAGACATGAGATGTGAAAAAAATGTTGAGAAGCAAAATTGTTCATCTCAGAAAGATTTTCAAATTTGGTTCACACTACTTTTTGATAAGACATCTATACGACAAAAGGTGAGAAGAAAAATTCTTTGTCTAAATAAACTCCTTCGTATGCATTGCATAGCGTAACTAAAATAAAATTTGGTTAATTAACCTTTATAATTTATTTTGCAATATAAGCATCTCGCTTCGATGCATATAAATAACAACACATTCATTTAATATAATGCAGTTTAACATAATACAGAAAATTGAGCATTTTAGACACACTGCAATCGGGCGCGAGGTGCGACACAAGTGATGGCAATCCGTTTTCATGAGACCCGTTTTAATTGAGACTAAATATTCCCGGTTCGCGTTTAAATAAATCTTGTTTAGGTCAAAAAAATATATTCATACATCAGTTTTTTATGGTTGTTTTTTTGAAATTGGATTTAAAATTGCTTATTTTAAATAAACACTCAAATATTGCTAAGTATTAGCGAATTCTTTTTCATTTTAATTAAAATATTTCAAATTACATGGGTTAAAAATGGAATATCCTAGATGGAAACAATATTTGAACAGAACTTAAAATTGAATAAAAGCGTGTGATTGAAATCCGTGCACCTATTGGAGATTCAGAATCATCTTGTAAAAGCAATAATTATTGTTCAATATTCAATACTAAATAATTTCACAATTTTTAAGTTCAAAATTTGTAAAGTAAAACATTTTAGAATTACGCATTGTAACTTATTTTAAATCGCATTATTTCACATGATATAGATACTGTTTGTGATTTTTCAAGTCACTGAATAGATTTTTGTTCTAAACATGAGTAAGATTCCAAGATAAAAAAGAAATGGATTATTATTTCCCGATCCCTCGGCCACCCTAAAATTATTTTTTAAATCGAATGGACGGTGTGAAAAATTGTGGTTTAGACACGATATACTCTGAATTGCTTTTCGATTGAAATTTTTGAACCTATTGGACAATCCGCGTTTTCTTCTGGGGTTAATTCTTTAAAAGCGCGGCTGTTCATGTTAATTTTCACCCGTGTTCCCCTAGGAGTATCATGCAAATATATTCCACGCAAAATCTGTTTGTTGCGATTATGGGTTTTGTCAAATATTGCATAGACGTCACCATTGGGGTTTGATAATACAATTTGCTCTTCGGTTGGCATGGAAAATAGGTTATAACTTTTGCCTCTAATTCTAAATGGTATATCGGGAGGAAAAGTATATCTTCGAAGTTCGAATATCTGAGTCGGATTCCTTTTGGAACTAAGTCGAACAAATTCAAGTTCTTCAGGTGTAAATCCAAGTATGCGAGAAGAAGAACGCGTGGTAGAAGGAGACCTTGACCTGGCGCGAAGAGGAGGATCGGCAGGTGGAGGAGACTGTGCAGAAGAATGAGGTCTTGATTCTGCAACAAGAAACAGAGGATTACATTTTTCTTGAAGTACACGTGGAGTTCCTCGTGGATTTCCACGGGAATTACGGAAATTACGTACATCTTTTTTGGTCGAAAATTCAACTGTTCGGATAAAAATTAGACGCAATTGTTGAAAATTTATTTTCTTGGTTGATGACTTATTATTTTTGGTTAGATTAATGATGGTGTTTTGAGCGATGTTGTTTGTCTGAGTGATATACATTTATAATAATAATATAGGTATTTGTTTTTGACATACTTCAGACCAAATGCTAGGAAATTAGTTGTTGAATCCTTTATTGTACACTTTCAGTAGCCAACGTTTCGAAAAACACATGTTTTCCTCATCAGGACAATAACATTTTGAAGTTCATCAACATCTTAAAATTTCTATAGAATTCTATTCCTCTTCTTCATTGCTTAAAATTCTTCATTTTCCATTCAAATTTTGTTAAAAATTATTGACAATTTTAAATTCCTTTGTATATTCTAAATAAAGTAAGGTTTTCAAGGTTTCTCAAGGTCTAAGGTTTTCTCTAATTCTCTTTGCAAAAATGGAGCACAACGTAAGTTATGTCTCTGATGTGATTTTAACCAAATTGACTAAATTATTAATGTTTATGGGCAAGATATTTAGAATATACAAAGCAATTTAAAATTGTCAATAATTTTTAACAAAATTTGAATGGAAAATGAAGAATTTTTAGCAATGAAGAAGAGGAATAGAATTCTATAGAAATTTTAAGATGTTGATGAACTTCAAAATGTTATTGTCCTGATGAGGAGAACATGTGTTTTTCGAAACGTTGGCTACTGAAAGTGTACAATAAAGGATTCAACAACTAATTTCCTAGCATTTGGTCTGAAGTATGTCAAAAACAAATACCTATATTATTATTATAAATTATTATTTTTGGTGAGAAAATTCATGTTTTCAACTAAAAACTCAACAATTGTCCGCGACTGATTATTAATTATTGTAACCATATTCAGCAGAAACCATTGGTACAAGTACCCTCTATCCGCAACTTGAGCAACTGCCATCTAAAAATGACACCGGCTTCCAGTAGGACCGCGATAATCACACTTATGACCACGGCTCACAAATATATTCGAGTGCTCAAATATATTGTGCGCATATGAAACTTGGTTAGAATCACCAAGTTTGCATAAGTCAAATTTCTCAAGGGATATGCAGTTGTTCCATTCGCCAGCTTGGAGAGATGCAACCAAAGGCAGAGAAAAAGGTGGTATTTTAGTAGCTTTGCATAGTTGGGTTTGGAAGACTTTGATACTGTGTTATCCTCAATACACGATATGTATTCGCAGCTACCTATAACCATTGAAGGTGAGTTTAATTGTAGAGTAGGTACGCTTAATGAGCATGACGAAAGTATTTCTTTCACCTGCCACAACTTTTCTGCTGTTAGGACATCGAATGAATCTGTTATAAATGATAGGGGTAAGCATTCGGCACTGTTAATGGGCAACAATGGGTTTTGCCTTCTGAATGGTAAATTCCGAGAAGATTCACCTACGAATTTCACATTTAAACGAAGTTTAGGTTTAAGTGTAATTGATCTCGTATGGGCGTCGATTGACGGGCTTGCATTGTTGAATGATTTTAAAGTGTTACCAGTTTTTAAAATGTTTGATCACCTGCCTGTCTCTCTAAGCTTGAATTTTGTTTACCACGCCAAGTATTATAAACACAGTCACGGCAATGCCTCATGAGATGTACAGCCAATGTTTGATAGCAGTGAATCTATAGATTTTGCCGAAAGCGTGTGATGGAAAGATGAGATTACACGTGTTAATGGAGATCTTAACTTCATGAACGATTGCAATAGCTGTTAGTTTTGATATTGCGAAGGAATTAGGCATGGCTCATGAAGTATCAGGTAAAATGAAGATTAGATCCGCTGACAAGCTTGGATTGGACAAGGATTGTCGCGTGGCTAGAAATGGCATGGTCATAGCGTTTCAGGCCTTCCAGGGAAATGATAATAATGAAAGGATTCGTGCGGAATATTTTGATGCTAAAAAGAGATATTTGAAAATTTTACAGAATAAAAGAAACGATTATGAAAATAATATTGTTGATCAAATAGCTTCTGCACATGACTCATCAACCTTTTGGTCACCTTTTGCTGGACAGCTCTATAACATTTTGTGAACGGAAGTCAAGTAAAGAAAGTGTAAAAATGCTAAAGCAGCGGGATGTGACCTAATTAACTATAGTTTTTTTTAAAGATTGCCTGAGAACTGGTTAATTTGTCTGGAACAACTATTAAAAAAAATTATGGAGACTGAAAAAGTACCGAATGCTTGGGGGTGCCTGACTACGACTATGCTACTTAAAAAGGGCGATGCCAGCATTCCCGATAACTATAGACCGATAACTTTATTGAATTACATTGCCAACATTTTGATGCAAATTTTAACTGATAGATCAAATGCTTCAAGTGAAGATCATAATGCAATTCCCGAAAACACTGACTGCATTTGAAATGAGCCCAAGAACATTGGAAAACGTTCATTAGTTTAGATGTTATTTAAATTTTAAGCAAATATTGAAATTTGCACTATTTTCTCAACAAATTGACAAAAAGAGTTGATCCTAGCACATAAAATGTTGGCGTATTACTTTGATCTTAAAGTTGGATCAAAGTGATTTGCAGCAGTTTGATGCTCATTTGATTGAAATGATCCAGATTTAGTATCATATTTTTCTAGCAATTACACGTGAACATTGGGTTTGTCTTTGGTGAGATATTTGATAAAAAAAACAATACAAGTGTCGGTTGCTAGGTTCATGAATTTGGGCTCGTACTTTTTACAAATCATTAAATTGGATTTTTTTTATATTTGATGCAAGATTGAATTGAGCTGCAGCACTTTTAATACCTCAGGATTTACTGTGAGGCACTGACAAAAGCGACAGAATTTGAAAAATAGGAGTGCTAATTTTAGTGGCACGTTTTTATCTTATTCACAAATTCTTTTTGGAATCATGTGGTCGTCGTTTTCTGGTGATTTTGAATATTTGGTTGTCAAAATTGTAATTGATATTGAATTTCTAAGGAAACGCCAGCATGCCTCATTTAAGATTTTCGAAATTTTCTTCCACTAATGTATTTGTAAGATGAAATTCACAACTATTTATTTTATTGTATAATTAATTTGACAAACTCAAAGTAAAGACTGATACTAATTAGGAACAAAAGGTGTTTGGTCCAAAAAATTATTTTTTTTAAGAAATTTTTTTTTTCAATTACAATAGGAGCATTTTATGGTGGTTGTCCAAATTTTGTCGTTAGATTCTTGTTTTTATTTTCAGGAATTCTATAGATTAACTTGAGTATTGGACGTTAAATTGTATTTTGAATTTGATTTTAATGTAATTTAAAATTCTTAAATTTCAATATCTTTAAAAACATTGGGAACCATGTTCCATGCGTGTATAATATTTTCTAGTTCAAGAGATTATTAATGTTTGTAAACTGTTTATAACTCAAAACTTCTGTTATAAATTTGTAATTGTACTAGGCTTACCTTCATCATTCTTAGGTTCACTTGTCATTCCAAAATTTGCCAGAAAGTCCCTTTCTTTGGGAGGCATACATGATGATATTTCTGTGAAAAAACAAAAGAGGTTTGTGAATTTGGAATGTCCAAAAAGTTTTGAAAATAGTGAGAGCCTGAATCGATCATTGTAGATATTTTGAAAAGCTTCAATTCTTTTCTTAATCTCTTTGGATAGCTTTTTGCACTGATGAAACCATAACAGTTGGTCAAGAAATGCTGGTTTACGAACTCCTTCTTTCTTTTGGGACCAAAGAAAAGTGTCGCAAGCTAGATCTGATCCGTTCCACTTTAGGGGGACTCAAAACGTGGAAATCAGTTGATAAACGAAGGATGGAAATTTCGGATATACTTTTTCAATAATAATACTAATACTAATACTAATACTTTTTCAATCATAAATGATGAGAACGTGAAAATATACAAAATTATATTAATTCATTCCTTACACACCAATAGAATCAAGAATAACGTCCAGGATTAGGACCAGAGTATGGAAGGTCCTCATTTTTTCAAAACGTAGGAAACACTGTTTAAGGTCGAATATTGAAAGCAGCGTAATTGGTGAGATGATAAATTTCAACTAGTATCACCTTATTAATCAAATAGAAGCTAAGCTCGCGCAATGATGTATTTTATCCCAAAAACTAAGATAATTTATGCTCAAATTAAACATATGTAATTATATCATTCTAACTTGAGAAGCTCAGAGGCTTAAGTAACGTGTGAAAAGTAAATATAAATTCAGGCCAAAACAAATCATTTTCGAGCAAGACTTGTATGTAATTAAAACTCGTCTATGACTTAGGTTCTCTAATTCCTTTTTCGTGGAAAATGTAGATTATATGTCACTTCGATTTCAAAAATTGAAGAAATTTTTATTTGGCAATTCGTGGTAGCAGCATTTTTTCCTAAAAAATAGTATATTAAAGAAAGGAAATTAGTCTATGAAAAATATCTCCTTAGCATCGATTCATCATTTCTAAACACTAAAGAGCCGCCTTTTGCTGAAATTATCCGAAATAAAATTAAGCACTATATAACACCTTGTGCAACTAGCAACAACAATTTGTATCAACAAATGCACATTCTGACAATTTTTTTTATGAATAGGCTTCATTGTTTAATTGTTAATTTTTAGAAAAACCATTTTTTTTTATTCATTGAACACGGTCTTATATCGGTACTTAAACTATCTAGAAATAATTTTCAATAAACAATAATAATTAAAAACAATTGTATCACGCTGTAAACAAATTATGAACAAAAGTTATTTTTCGGTTTTGACAATGTTTAGCTAATGCGAATCGAGAGTTTCGGTATAAAATGTGATTTAAACAATTTCATAAAATAATTCACAGTTTGCATATTTTCAGCGGGTTTGCATTCCTCGCAAAAAATTCTATAGGAATCTGCACTAGAACTTTGTCACAACGGATATTGTAATCTCCACCTTTTGTATAATTAGCGCAACATTTTCAATATCTTTAGTGTACCGCTTGGACTAATAATGTAAATCCCACTCAAATAAACATAAAAGCTCATTTATTTTATCATTTGATTTTATTCTAATTTACCTATCTATAGTTTATCTGTTAATGATAGGAAAGAATATAGATTTTAAATATTTTTCCAGAAAGACAAATCAATATCTTGTGCCATCAAATTTATCTATAAATTTGAGTTCGAATTATATTCGGATTTAATCACTTTGATTTAATATGTTCATACAAAAATCAATCGAAATCTCTCAATACTACTCATTAATTACCACCATCTGTGCCATCTGTGCACGCCTGAATTTTGGCATGCACAGTGACAGTCTTAATTTGATTCTTATATTCACCAAGAGAATCGAGGAGAACCGCCAAGAATAGGACCATAGTCCAGCCAATCATCATCTCTTATAATTATAGGAGAAACTGACTAATTTATTAATGAAAAATTTAATTATTAACGAAACTGAGGAATATTCTACTGCTACATAAGCTTATATAATATATATTATAGTCGTTATCTCCTAGATTAGAGGCATCAAGCTTGTTCTTCTATGATATTTACATTTCATAAAATTTAGTTTGGAGGAAAAAAACTTGATTACAGATTCAATTAAAACTGATGTCACCATTTATGTATGTATCTTTTACATTTTAGGGAAAGCTGATTTTTACATGGCAAATTTATATAGCGTCTACTATAACCGCCAATTTGAAGCATTGAAAAACTAATAGGAATTCTACAAAATATGTTAATTGAATTGAAAAGATGGATTTCATCGTTTCATATTTTTGACCTAATTTTGTTTAGAAATCACTCAGAGAAAAATAAGTTATTTTAAAATAGAAGCATCGTCGTCTAAAGTCGATTTTCAATCAAATCTTGAATGTTCAGTGTACATTCCTAGAAATATGCTGAACATTTAATTGGTGTTCTTGAAGTTTTTTCAAGCATATAAACAAAATTTATAAGATTTTGAGGATTTTTGAATAGATTACAAGGATTAAGTTTGACAGTTCCATTCGGCTTTGAAAGAGATTGGAATTTAGATATTTTCACTGCCTGATCGGGGATTCAAAAAAAGAAGGACAGAAGTGGCATTTCTAGGTATTATAATTTCTAATACCTTTTAATGCAAGCCATCTTACCAGGATATTCACCCTGATGGAAGCAAGGGGGAAACAACTATGGTAATCTGCTAGAGCGCTTGATTATCAGAACTGCTAACACGGTGTAATCCACTTGTTATCCAAGGTAATTCAAGCAATGTGTAGTAATCCCAGTATCCCTGAGAAATCCAGTTGTAATCCGCAGTAAATAATTTTCCTAGACTATCAGGACTAAAAACCTGTGGAGTGGCAGATGGTAGCTCTAAAAAAGCATCCAGAGGCAACTAATGGCACCTTCAGCGTTCGCGGCTACTGTGTAAGGATAACAGTGGTAAAAGACAAACTGCAAACTACATTATGCTCCTTATTTCATACCTACATCAACATCATTGGAAGGGATTTCAAACATCGTATTAAATTAATTGATAACATCCTCATCTCAACAGGCACTTGACTTAGTCCGTGGCTGATGATGAGAAACCAACAGGATGTACTCTCAACTGAAATAATGAATCTTTATAATCCAAACAGAAAATTTTTTAATTAATTAGTTGAATTTTCAATCGTGGTTGATTATGGAGAACCGGGTTCACACGAGAAAAAGTTTTAAAAGTCAATCTATTTCAGGGCAGTAGTTTTAATCAGCATAATTACAGAATATCTTAGTTAGTACACTTTTTTCACCTGGAGGCATGGCCTAGATGAAATAAACAAGTTTTTCGATTTCATAATCGATTACACTCTAATATCCAGCTCACCATGGAAATCGAACAAAACGGAAAATTGTCTTTCTTAGACGTAGTACTTCACAAAAGATATGATAACACATTAAGACATGAAGTTTCCAAAATACTCGAATGCGGCTTTGAGGCACGCCCAGGTATGTATAGGTCTCTCCAATATCAAGATGTCTAATAACACTTATATCCAAAGGCTCAGGGTCCTTGGGAACGCCAGTAATCTTTCCTTTCTTCTTATTATTCTTGGCACACTTGTCCAACCAAAGTCTACACCAATCTCTTCTGTGTACTTCCTGACGATATTCAGAGCAAGTTGAAGTTTGTTTGCACTAGAAGCATAGATTTTCAGGTCATTTATATAAAATACATGAGCGACCTAATGCTCGCGATGACTTGTTTTGCTGCAGAGGTTACCAGGAAAATTGTGTAGAGCCAGAGATAGAGGCAGACGTATGAGGCATGAGAGTAGAGGGCTCATGGTATGGCCCTGAAAGACACCCCTCTGGAAGGTGACGTTGTTCGTTATCACACGATAATTTCCAGATGAGATAGAAAATCTAATTTTCCAAATGAGCATCAATCTCGCTATGCATCTCACCGTGTGTGTATGAACCTTCAAGCTTTCTAACAGACAGACAATAAGTCTTTGAGAGGTTAGATCAAAAGTTTTCGGGTAGTCAATCCAGGTCATTGACAGGACGCGCTGATGGGCTGCTGCTTTTGTGCAGACGCACCTGTCAATCGGCAGGTTCTCTCGGCTGCCGCCGACACCTTTTTGAAACACAAGTAGGAGTATGGTGCGTCCTAACACCAGCTACTGCGGAATAGGCATTTTCGACTTTAAATATGAGGTGAATATGCGGGCCAAATGTTGGTGAGTAGAAGTAAACTTCATCCACCAAGCTTGGTTGTATTTTGAAAATCATTGGGTTAATGGTGTAAAGTACACAAGAAAAATAGTTTCAAGTAATTGAGGTTTACAGGTTCGCTTTTCCATGAATTGGGCCTATGTGTATTGGAGAGAATACGTATTTCGTTCGATCCAAACAAAGTTCTAAGCTTTAAAATGATGTGCGCATTAGCTTCTTAAAGTGATAGCATTTAAAATGCACTGTCTACTATTACAGAATTTTCCGTATGACCGATGCTCTATAGCGTGAGTGCTAGCCCGTCTATAAATTAACCCCTTTTCCAGCTTCTTCGGGGCCAATGTTACAGAAAAACCCGTAAAATAAATCATCTGCGTAAAAAGTCGGAAAATGATCGAGACCAAGATACTCTTTGAAATATAATTTAAAATTTTTAAAAAGTTTACGAATACCTGTTCGTGGTTCTTATTTAGCCATCTATCATTATGTTTACCGAACAAACACGCATTTACTAATTTATTGCAAATATATTATAACGTTATTATCATTTATGATGAAAGGGATTAGACTTGCTTGAATTTGGACCTATTGAGTTTTCTTGAATTTTCGACGTTCTAAGATTGCCGTAAGTCAGAAAAAATTGTTTTGACATTTTCGTATGTGCTTCTTCCCATAGATTCCAGCTGCTGCTCTCAAGGAGTCTTGAAGCTAGTAGGGTGGAGCTTAAAAATTGCGGGTCTAATTTGTCGAAATGATACCGACAAGTGGAAATGATTGGCATAGATGGCAGTTGCTCCCAGTGGCACCCTGCGGTGGTTGTTTAACCTGTCTTCTTATGTATATATACTATATTTGATACTAGGATACTGTGGTAAGCACAGAAATGAAAATGGTTCTAGTACTATCACTATTGGCGTGTTGTGAAGTTACTTGAAAAAGGGCAAATATATGCACAATGCTACCCTAGCAGAAAACACGTGGTTTTGAAGATGCAACATTTCGGCAGCAGCTTGTATGTTAATTACATATAATTTTGCTGTAAATTTGATTGCTATTGATGAAAAATTTCAAGATAAAGGTCAAATTGGGGATGACGCTGAAAATGTGGATAACGAAGAGTGCAAAATTGGGCGTCGAAAGAATTAGAGGTGGGGGGGGGGTAGAAGGATCATCGGTTTTGGAAATGATATAACGCAGACATGCACGCTGTTAGCGATCACAAATATGTCCCGATAATAAAAGGGATAATAAGACCCTTATCGCTTCAATAAAAAAACATGTAGCTATCGGCAAAGAAATACAAATTGATTGCTGAAAAGGCTTCATGAAATTACAAGATACCGAGGCCCACACGTAAAACATCGAGTCCTCCTGGCGTGTCTGAAAATTGAACACAGATCCATACTTTATGTTAGTTAATTAAAAACATTTGAATTTGCTAATGCATAACAAAACTTTAAAAATAATAAAAAAGGAAAATAAAAAACTGAACAAATTACGAAATATGAAGATAATAAATATGCTCTCTTTAAAGTGCTTCACCCTTCACGCTGTACAGGGCGTCATTGGGCGTAGAGCCGAAACCAATGGAGATACGGTATCAAAATTTTTTTAAATTTTTTGTTTAATAGGATTTAGTTAGGTAAATCGGTAGCCTGCCATTTTTTCCAAACTGCCCGTCAGCCTTCGTGCTCCCCACAAGATGGTTTTCTTCTTTTCGGGACAAATAGTGGTTTCAATAAAAAAAATGTGTATTACGTAAAAGGTGTATTTTTTAATGATCCACAACTCTTACCTGAAGGTTTTCTAAACATTGGTATTATTTACTAAAATAAACGAAAACACATTAATTTTTTTAGTGTTATAAAGTGAGTTTCAAATTAATGCGAATCCTATCAAAAAATTATCAATAACAAATTGGTTACAAATAAAACCACCCTGCCAGTAAAAAGCCAAGAGGAAATAAAAACACGCTCTGTCTTGCTACTGCCTTCATATTTGTGCATCGACATTTTTAAATTGAGAGTCAATTTATCGACAACTGTAATTTGGTGATTGTGAATTCTTTTTTTAAAGCTCCCTAGGCTTTTTTGAACACATTCTCATCATGTGTATCACGATTCCTTTTAAAATTGATCGAATTGAAAATGTGCGCCCAAAAATGAAGACTTAAAATTCGAAATTCTTGAAGTGTATCATTTTAGAATTACGCAATGTAATTTATTTTGAATCGCGTTTATCACATGATATGTAAACAGTTTGTGATTTTTCAAGCGACTGAATAAATTTTTTTCTAAAAATGTGTTAGATTCCAAGATAAAAAAGAAATTAATTATTATTTTTCGGTCCATAAGCCACCCTAAACATATTTTTTAAATGAATTTATGGTGTGAAAAATTGTGGTTTATACACGAAATACTCTAAAATTCTTTGTGATTGAGTTTCGTGTACCTACTGGGCATTCTGCAATTTCTTCTGGGGTCAATTCTTGGAAAGCACCACTCTCAATGTTAATTTTCGCCCGTTTTCCATGCGAAGTCACATGCAAATATATTCCACGGAAAATCTGTACGTTGTGCCTATTAGTTTTTTCATATACTGCAAAGACGTCACCATTGTGGGTAGATAATACAATTTGCTTTTCGGTTGGAATAGGCATAAGAGACTTATGTTTGGTCCTCAATCGAATGGGTTTTTCGGGCGGAAAAGTGTAACTTCGAAGTTCAAATATTCGATTCGGGTTGTTGTTGGCAATAATTCGAACAAATCCAAGTTCTTCGATGGGAAATCCAAGTATGAAAGAAGAAGGATTTCTGGCAGGAGGAGACCTGGACCTGACACGTACAGAAGCCTCGGCAGGTGAAGAAGACCGAGCAGAAGAATGAGGTCTGCCAGGAGGAAGAGACCTATCAGGAGAATGTCTGTCAGGAGAAGAAGCAGAAGGTCCAGAGCGAGGAACACCAGGAATAGGGGCGCCATTAGGCAAACACTCGAATTGTGAACTTAGTTCTGTAACAAAAAACCCAGGGTTAAATTTTTCTTACAGTACACGATCGAATGTTGGTATATTATGAGTTGTGAATTTGGATGTAATTGTCAATATAATTGTAATAATAATATGAAAACTTCGGTTTATGTTAGCCAGGAAATAAATTATGTTGAATTCCTGATCGGAAACCACGTAGGACTCGACCTGGATTAAGGAATTCCACGTGCCTTTATGCGTGGAATTCCACGTGGTGTTCCTTTTGCATTTCAACGTAACTAATTTAAATTACGTAGATTTCTACGAAAATTTCCAAACAACAACTATTTTTTATTTAAAATAAAAATATTTTTTTGCTGATATAGCAGCTATTTTATTTTTTGTTTGAGAATTAAGCTTTTGGGTTCAAATTTAAATACTTGGATAATAGTTCAACTCCTTGATTATAACATTCATTTTCTTGGTTGAAGATTCATCATTTTAGTTATGAAATTCATATTTTTTGTTGAAAATGGATCTTTTTCAGTTAAAAATTGATATATTTTGTGAAAATTCAACGTCACACGTTAAGCGATTTCAAAAAGAAAAAAGTTAATTTTAGGTCAGTTATAATTTTAGAATTCCCTAATAGATAATAGAGACTTTACAGAATTTAAAGAATTGTACAGCCATACATTTTTATTTGTGAAAATCGAACGAAGGACTACAATTATATACTGGTATAGAGTGTGGAAATATTTAGTTCATTAGCAATTATTTCCTGATACATGGCAAGCTAAAAAGTACCATTATTTTAAGATTATTTCAGAATAATCAACGTTGAATGGCTGTCAGGCTGTGAAAATAAGTTACAAGAAATCTGCAGAAAATATATGAATTTCTTTTATCCTTTCTGTGTAAAAAGTAGTGAGGTGTCATCTCTGAAACTGAAAAACGTACGGAGATAATTCTTAAAGCAAATTGCACATTTATGCCTTCCGAAAATGGTGTATGTAGCGTCATTGACCAAAAAGTTGCGCTTGAATGCTTTTAAGAATATGCGGTTGCTTCCACTATCAGAAAATCCTTTGTATTTTTCGAAAATGAAACTTCCTTTCAACATTTAGGCGTACCTTTTTGCTCATTGACACTACATACACTATTTTCAGAAGCCAAAAATGTGCAATTTGCTTCCAGAATTATCTTTGTACGTTGCTCAGTATCGGAGATGATACCTAATTACTCTTTTGTTATTAACTTAATAAACAATAAAAATATCAAAATCTAAAACGTACAATTGTGCACAGAAAGTATCAAAGAAATTCATATATATTTCAAGTCACTTTTTTCGTATCTATTTTAGTCTGCATTTCATTATTATATTCACCAATAGAATCGAGGATAAAAGCCAAGGATAAGACCAGATTCCAGACAATCTTCATTTTTTCCAATTATAGGAGAAACTGATAAATTTATTAATAGATAATTTGATTAACAAAATGACTAATTAATATTCTACTGCTGCATCAGCTTATATATTGTATCCTATAGTCGTTATCTCTGAGATTAAATGTAGCAAGCTTGTCCTTTTAAGATATTTACATTTGATAAGAGTCAGTTTGAAGATAAAAATTTGGTTAAAAATTGATTTGCAACTGATGCCACCATTTATAGCATCTTCTATGTGTTAACAAAAAAACTGATTTTTAATTGGCAAATTTATATAGCGTCTACTGTAGGAAGGATTTGATATTTTTGATCAAATTTTTTAGAAATTACTTAGAGAAAAAGAAGTTATTTGGAAACAAAATCATGAAACACAGTAAAACATAAATCTTAGGTACAAACTGGTATATTTCATGTTAAAAAGATAAAAGATAATGAATAGATGTGAGCGTGAAATATGCGCTTCGGAATCAAACATGGAACTGACGTATAGGCGTCTGTCCTGAAGGGGCTGCGTATGCTTTTTTTCACTGATAGGTCTGGAGTGCTCGCATGGTTGCCATATTTTAAGAATTAGTCACTTCTCTTAGTAATATTTCCTCCCCTGGTGCTGATTTCCTGTTATCAGCATACAATTCCAGTCGATGCAGCTTAACTGCTGGTCTTTTTTTAATATTGGTTGCAGTTTTGAAATCAGCCACACGAACTCATCCATCCTTTCCTTGGTAGGTTTGCTGGATCACGCCAATCAGCTACGTCGCTCGTGGCAAGTTGTCTACTCTGATTAAAACGATCTCCTCATTCTTTAAAGACGGCTCGTCCTTTAACAATTTAGTGTGATGATTCAATGTCGGTAAATACTCTTTGAGCCAGCTTTTTTCAAAATAGGTTGGTTAAGTACTGATATATACGCCATTGCCTTTTCTTAGTATCATCATGTTCAGTGAAGTATCCTGGAGTTCCAATACTCATACCATCCTTTCCGAGGATCCTCTCATGTGTGGTAACGTTGATGGATTTAATTTCCATTCAATTCGACGATTTGTCATTTCATCCTTCAGTTGGTGATCGTTGAGCTCTTCCATTGCCTCCAGTAGCTCTCGATTGGCTTCACTTAAATTCATTCCGTTATATCACCAGATGACTTGTACCGCTGCTGCTCGTCGAGCAAGGAATCGGCAAAGGGCCAGAATACACGATTCTGTTCTGAAGGTGTGTGCAACCTCCACATGGATTGCTCTAACAGTTAGGCATGTAAAGAGTACACCGTATATTTTTCGAATGTCCTTCCTGCCTTTACCATGAACGGACCACCATAATCCATTCGGGTTTCGGTAAACGGTTCCGCGTCGAATAAAACACGTTATATTAGCAAAGGTGCCATCTTTGGTTGGGCTGGTTTACAAATCGTTTTTTTGCAATACACACATTTTATATAACTTTCTTAGCTATTGCCAATCTGGACCAGTCAGAACATAGTCATTCAAGCACACTCAACTAACTTTTGCAGCTGCATCGAAGACCATTCTCACCTTCCCGGTTTTGTTCGGATTGGTGACTCTAAAGTGTGTTGTAGAAACCACACTTTTTTCTTATCCACAAGTTCTAACGGATCGACTTCCACTGCATATTTTTTTTGAATGAGCTTCTGAAATTCTTCTTGGTAGATTTTTTCCAATTGTTCCTCCTTAAGAAGCTTCTTTTGAAGGCATTTCAGTCTTCGGTGCGCCATTTTATGGCTTCAGCTGTCTAGTGAATCCTCAGTCTTCCGTGGCAGGTTAACTTTATACCTTTTTTCAAGCTTCTTGATTAATGTCCAATCTATCTGTATCGCTCTCCCTTTGTCTAAGCTGGTCGACTTTCTCTTCTTAACTATCGCTACACCGAAATTCTCGACAGAGAATTGATCTGATAGTCTGATATTGATACTGACTGTCTAATAGATCACAGAACGTAAAAATGCTCTCCATTTTCTGCAGTAAACTCTACTCTGGTTCAATTGGCGCAAGGACAGTCCGACCCAGGTCCGTCAACAATAAAATAGGGGCATTTTCATGTGGACGAGAAATTTATCTTCAAACGACTGAACCTGCTTGTGTTTGTCATATTGAAATCATTGGCTTCCCGTGTTCGACTACTACTAAATTCACCTGCCCCACGTATTGAAATTTCTTCTTTAAGTTCGCCACGTCCCAACATTGTTTTGTTATGCCTAGGTCATGTACGGTTCGTGCATTAATCATATTGATGAATTCATTGGTTCCATTTCCTGCGATGGAAAAAGATACTTTTCTCGAGCCTGGGTCATATCTGTAGGTTGCACCCATCCATTTGCAACAAAGCTGTTAACCCTATTTTTTTGCCAAGGCTGCATCTAATAGAGGTCCTGTACTTCCATCGTCCAAAAACGCCACGGTTTTTACTTCTCCCAATGAAACACGCAGGCGAACAGGCAGTATTTTTAAAATGGCTCTGGTTGATCTCACTTCAGTGCAATTTGTTGATTACCTAGGAGGCGTATTTTCTGTAATGTTATGCAATAGTTGATTGTGACATTTTGGACAATCATTAGAGTCGTGAGGATTTCTCGCTCGGCACCATTATGTGGTAGCAGCTCTTTTAAAAAAGTAATTTTGAAACGCATGCTGAACATATTTTGTGACAATGTTGTGAAATGTTTCAGAGTTACATTGTTGGCTTCAGGTTTTTTGTGAACGAGGTTACTGTCACAGTGGGTCGTTAAATGAGAAGATAGTTTGCTTACCAATGTTGACAGTAACCTATTTTTGTGAACAAACTCACCCTTGACGTTCTCCAAAGCTGATGCAACATTTCGAACTTCACAGCTGAAATCCTCAACATCTGTCAATTTATCGACATTTGAAATATTTTTTCTTCGTTTCCATATTTCTTCCGCTATTACTTCACGTTTACCATAAAAGGTGCTTAGGATTGGAATAATTTCCTTTGGATCCGAAGCTGTAATTAAAAGCGTCTCGATTTTCTTTCTTGCACCACCCGTCAAACTTTCGTCTTTCCTTAAAACATTCTCGGCTGGTGAAAAATCTCATTCTTTAATCGATATCTTGAACAGTAACAAGTAACAATTTGGCTATCGAAGATTTGAAGTCCCGTCGAACTTTGTGAAATTTTTTCCTACCGTTTGGCGCTCCAGCATTCCGTTAGTATTTTACGCGAGATCATCTATCCTTTTCACCCTTCCTGGTTTCCCTTTCAGTGGCCGCAGATTTTTCTCTGACGATGGTGGGGATAAGACCCTAGGTCCACCCTCTTGTTGGTCTTCTCCGTTGTGAGAGCTCTGTCTATTGAGCCATTCGTTAACTCGTGAGGTGTGACTGGAATCATCGTTCTCGTCTTCCTCTTCGTCGATTATCGACTCTCTTTGTTCATCAGCCTTGCACTCTTCGACAATCTTCCATTTTTTTAAAAGTTTGTGGCACCACTAAACGAGAGCACTTCAATCGTAAACGCTACTGCACTGTTGCCAGCTCTTCCCTTTCCTCGGCAATCCTGTGCGATGTTGTTGCGTCTATGAGTTCCAGTTTCTTGATGTCAGTGTCCAGATCAATTAATACTTCCTGAAGTTGGAAAATTTCTTCTTCGAGAGCAGCGAGCTTTTTTAATAATAATGCAGTTTTCCTTGATTTTGACGAAGGTAAGCTACGTTGGTCTAATCGTTGCGATTTCTGTGCACATGTGACAATTTGATCTAATAATTCAAATGGCCGGTCCGAAAAAAAATACGTGTAATCCCTGGAGCACTTCCAATATGCACTGTCCGAGTAACTCTTCTACCTCGGTCTTTGCTTTTGGATTGTATTTTACACGCTGATTCTAAAGTCCGCATCGAAGGACCAACAAATGTTATTTCCGCGATCATTAGACACAGTAAAACACAGATTTAGGATATAAAATGGTACATTTGATATTAAAAAGACAAGAGATAATGAAGACATGTGAGGGTGAAATATGCGCGTTGCAATCAAAGATGGAACTAACGTATAGGCGTCTGACCTGAAGGGGCTGCGTATGGTTTTTTACTTTAACAGGTCCGGTGTGTCCGCGTGGTTCCCGTATTTTAGAAATTATCACATTTTTGTAGTATGAGTGTTGTTCAAGTTTTTTCTAAACATATACATAAGATTTGAAGATTTCAAACATTTTGAGAGTTTTCAATTGACTATAAGAAATTTCAAAGGATTTGATAAGATTTCAACAGAATTCCAACCGATGTTAGGGCGTATAGTCCATGAATAATGCAGTAGTGGTCTGGCATGTTTTAGCAGCCAGAAAGCCCTAGCTGTGCCCCCCTCGTTTAGCGCTGTCCTCGTTTGGCGCCTTTAAGGCGTGTAAATGTGCCCCAAAAAGATTATACTTTCAAACAACTAAACATATTTTAGATTGTAAAGGAAAAAGAGAAAATTACAACTATCAATATCCGTGAGTTGTGCATGTACTACTAGTAACGCTGGTACAGTAATACACATATATAATTTTCTCCAATTTCTTTTAACATTTTCTCTAAAATATATTTCTGTTCACACAATATTGTATTCTCGAGACGGCCGTATGTTTCTTAGGGGCAGCCCTAATGCATGTATTAACTCATTTTCGAGATAATCCTTTTTCAATAAATAAAAATATGTTTAATATTAGATTGCAAACGGAAAAGTAAAAAGAATATTCTTGTGATACGGTACAGTTTTCTCCAACTTTCTTTTTGCCATTGCAATATAAAATTCATTAAATTAGTTGAAACTGCATTGGAGCACCTATGCAATATGCTTAGGTGCACACATTTTTTCACTAACTCCCAAAACTTGTTCCAAATTTGTTGCAAAAATAATTCTATAACTTTTTTTTATTTTCAAAAGACAACAGTAACATTTCTATAACGCTTTACGTAAATATATAAAAATATATTTGAAAATATGATATAAAATATAAATACTAGTCTTGAAACCTTTTGATTCCCAGTTGTTGAATCTAAATTTTCATAATTGAAAAAACTGAAGAGGAAAACTTGACTTCAACAAAAAAGTTGGATTCGAAAGTTTAAATCTTCTGAAGATTTGTGAAATTTCCTGTCAAAAATAAATCCACTGTCATTTTCCGGTCCATCGGCCATCCTGAAAATATTTTTTAAATCGAATTTACGAATTTTATCGAATATTGCAAAGACGTCACCATTGGCGGTTGATAAGACAATTTTTTCTTCTGGTGGCATGGGAAATAGGACATTTTTTGCCTCTTATTACAATTGCTATTTCGGGAGGAAAAGTATATCTCCAAAATTCGAATATTCGGTTTGGATATTTGAGGAAAACAAGTCGGGCAAATCTAAGTCCTTCAAGTGAAAATCCAAGTATGTAAGACGGAGAATGTGGGAATGAGGGATACCAGGAATAGGGTCGCCATGAGGCAATCAATTGAACTATGAACTACGTTCTGCAACAACAAGAAACGTTGTTATGCGATTCCGCTTGTCTAAAAAACGCTTAAGGTTATGTTACCCAGGAAATAAAATTGATGTATCATTCCTAGTCGGGATCCTCGCATGGATTCACGTGGATTGAGGAATTCCACGTGCGTTTATGCATAGAACTTTATGTGGATAGCCACGAGGATTTCCAGGCGAATTAAGGGAATTACGTGGATTATTCCCATGGACTTGTATGTGGATTTCTATGTACATTTCTATGTGAAATTCGTTGGAGAATTCCAAATCAAAGCATTTCTAGACTGAACATATATTGCTCAGTTTATGGTGCTGCGAGAGCTTTGGTTGATTCAAATCGAAGACTAAAACCGACAATGGATCAGAAGACCAAAAGACGATTGCATCAACTGAACAAGAATATCGGATGGGCGAGACAGAATGCGTCTCGTTTTCAGTGTAATTTACTACCCAACATCTGGTAGAACGTTCACGAAAAGGGTTTGAAATTTCGCCCAAGAACTGAGGATCTTGAATCACACATTTGAAAAGTCAAAGCTGCTGACAATCAAACAGCATATTATTCACAAAATACGAATGTTATCTGACGCAAGGAGGAGACTATAGAAGAAGGAGATATGGATCCAAGAGAATCAACAGTTTCTCGCTGACTCATTGCGACTTTTTAGCGATCCCTGTGATTCTGACAAAAATCCACCCAAGCCCAACGAGGCAGAGACTTCTTGTACGGAGGTATAAAAGATCCCGAAAAACATGATTAGGCTTACTCCATACAGGCACATTACCTTCTTTCTCTACCATATCTATCACAGTGAAGGATGTACAACCAAGATCACTCATACTGCTCGAAACCGCATGCCGATAAATATTTAAAACATTGACGAGGTATTCTTTGATTTTCCTCGATGGCTATCCTTCGCAGATGACTTTCTCTTCTAAAATTGGTGATTTCCTTCCTATTGATGAAGACTAGAGTAGTGAGAGGAGTGAAATTTCACTTCGAAGCACTGTATCGCCCTTTACCAGGATACACTCAGATGAAGCAGATTGACCGCGGGTGTAACTTGCATTCACTCGCGATTTGAAACTTATCTTCACCGGAACTTTTGGTAGGCAACTCCAAAACAAACGAGTCATCACCTTTCTCCATCATCAACTTGACGTCTTGCTTTCTGTAGTCCACTGTAGGTTCATCTGTAAATTACCTTCCGATCATCATGTCAACTACTTAGTGATCCTCTGGAACCACGAACACTATGACGTCAGGAACTGATACTCTGTCTATTGACATCTCCACTTTAATGAAACCAGAGGACTCGACTATATAATTATTTCGGTCCTAACTTTTTAGGACTGTATTCCAATTTTTGATTTCACAGTTTGCAGAACGCACTTTTGATTCTTGAATGCTGCAGTCGGAACTACCGGGGTCTATTCGTCCAATAAATTCTATATCGTTCACTGTCACTATCTTGATATATTTTGCGAGCGCACGATCAGTCTTCATGTGAGAAATTTGTCGAACTTCCGATTCTTCCGGCACTGTGCAGTGTCGCCGAGTTGTGACCTTTCGCCCCACAGTTCTTATAAGAATCTTCTCTTCGCGGTTCGGGACAATTCTTCGAGAGATGTCCGTATCGATGACAGTTATAAACATTCAGGCTCTTCCTCCGATGCTTCAGGCTCAGTTAATTTCTCCGGACCTCTTATTCTTTCCACTTGCTACGCATTTAGTGTCTCCAACAAAACTACATCATGTAGAAGTAAGTCGATTTCTTCGTGGCTTCGGGTTTCGATCGCATAACAGGTGTCCTTAGATCAAAGGCCAATCAGGACCTGCTGCTAAATTCCATTTACACTCAATCCTAAGTCTTTACACAATTTTATTTTTGCGTAATAGTAACTGCTCACCATTTAACCTTTCTGTTGAACACGTGGACGCATCTTCTCTCATTTTGTAGATTTATCTTCTTCTCATATATAAGAATTTCTAAACGCTGCCTCAAAAAGTTACCAGTTAGTAAATTCTCGTGCTCCCATTCGAAGCCAACCTCGTGCACCCTCTTTTATATGCATCTTTGCTTCCTCGAGAACAAAGTTGTCAAGCCAGTGGTGAAGCTTCCTCATACTGTCTAGAGAGACTCAATCCAATCTCGTGCGTGAAAGATTCGGACCTCTCCCTTGAAATCCTAAATAATTGTTTCCTCTCGACGCCGACTATCTTCAAGAAGCGAAAACATCATTTGCTATTGGCCTTAAGCATTCGGTGGTGGGGAAAGTAAGGGCTGCTGATGAAACAAGTCCCCTCGCATGGGTGGGAATCGGGAGTCATCAAAAGCCCTTCGGGCATATTCGCGGGGACGCAAGTTGCCATTTGGATTCGGCATGTTTGGACCTAATGGCATTCATCTTTCTCTAAAATTGCTCCAATGGAATTTCTGGATGTCCACCTTCGGCCCTTCTTTTCTTTGTTTAGGTTCCGATTATTCGACACCAAAAGTTTCAATTGCGTTTTGACTTACTTCATAGCATCGTCGGCGCCACGTTGAAAAATTTTGCGCGCAATTTTTTAGAACTGTTTTTTTTCCGCGCACTTTTCGGACTCCAGGTGCAGCAGATCTACTCCAAACGAAGTGAATCCCACTTCTGAATTACGAGCACTCTGATTTCATAGTAAATATAGATGGAAAGATTCGTTTAATGATTGGAGACGCACTTTGAATTAGTAGGAGTTTATTTAGTAAACTCATAGAAATTAACATACAAACAATAAAGAAAGACTCTTAACTGAAATCAAGCATAAATGTCGCACTTATTGTAATCGCGCTTGCTCAGTTAGTTTCATCCGTTTCTTGATACTTCCGACTCTTACGCTCAATGCTCTCATTTCATTACACGTTTCAAGTGCTCGCTCGCGACTGACTCCTAATCTGGCATCACTCCGCACTCGTCACGTTCTTTCCCCCCTCTCCCCGCCATTTCAACACTTCGCGATACAACACATTACAACGAACCTTGCAGAACACTAACAGAAATATAATCTTGATCGAATTCTCGGCTCCGTCTGATTTAAATGGAGCACTCTGAAAATTGCAATTACAATTTCTCATTTTAAATGAGCAGTTAAATATTGCTAAATACTAGACATTTTTTTATTATTTCAATTGTAATATTTTGAATTGAATGGGTTAAAAATTGAATATTTCAGATGAAAACAATATTTGAATAGAATTTGAAATAAAATAAAAGCATTTTATTAATGAGCAGATTCAGAATAGTCTCGTAAAATCAATTATTATTATTATTATTCAATGTTTAATACTCGACATACAGCCTAATTTTGAAATTACAGCTGAATCACTGCTACGGTCTGCCGAAATGTCTGTCAAAATTTATTAAATTGAAAATGTGCAACCAAAAATGAAGCCTTTTAATTTATTTTAAATCGCAATGAAATTGATTCTCATTTCCCAGTCCATCGGGCTCCCTAAAAAGATTTTTGTAATCGAATTTAAGGTGTGAAAAATTGTGGTTTAGACACGAAATACGATAAAATTCTTTGCGATAGAGTTTCGTGTACCTAATGGACATTCTGCGATTTCTTCTGGGGTCAATTCTTGGAAAACACCGCTATCCATGTTAATTTTCGCCCGTTTTCCCTTCGAATATATTCCACGGAAGATCGATATGTTGCGCATATTAGTTTTTTCAAATATTGCAAAGACGTCACCAATGGGGGTTGATAATACAATTTGCTCTTTGGCTGGCATGAGCATGAGAGAGTTAGCTCTGGATTTCAATTGAATTCGTTGATCAGGCGGAAAACTGTATCTTCGAAGTTCAAATATCCGATGCGGGTTGTTATTTGCAATAAGTCGAATAAATCCAAGTTCTTCAATAGGAAATCCAAGTATAACAGAAGAAAGATTCCTGGCAGGAGAAGACCTGGACCTGACGCGAAAAGAAGGCTCCACAGGTGAAGGAACGCGGGCAGAAGAATAAGGTCCGGTAGAAGGAAGAGACCTTTTAGGAGAATGTCTGTCAGGGGAAGAAGCAGAAGGTCCGGAACGAGGAACATAAGGAATAGGGGCGCCATTAGGCAAACACTCGAATTGTGAACTTAGTTCTGTAACAAAAAACCTAGGATTAAATTTTTCTTACAGCACACGATCGAATGTTGGTATATTATGAGTATTGAATGTGAATGGGATTATCCATATAATTGTAATAATAATAATATAAAAACTTGGGTTTATGTTACCCAGGAAAAAAAACGTTGAATTCCTCATCGGGAACCACGTAAGACTCCACGTGGATTAAGGAATTCCACGTGTTGTTCACCTTGGATCTCCACGTAAATAATTAAAATTACGTGGACTTCTACGTAGATTTCGAGGTGAATCTCGTCGTCGAATTCTAAGTCAAAGCACGTTTGAAAATTAATTTCTAAATTTAAAATAGAATTATTGCATTTTTGTTTGATAATAATTGATAATAATTTTTTATCAAGTTCATAATAAAACAGTAGTGAGGTGTCATATCTGAAACTAAACAAAGTGCGGTGATAAAATTCTTGAAACAAATTGCACATTTATGGGTTCCAAAAACGGTGTATGTAGTGTCAATGTGCACAAAGTTGTGTTTGAATGCTCGTAAGATTATTTTCTTCTTTGGAAATTATAAAAGACTTTCCGATTATCGACGGAACGGCACGTAGTAGTAGTACAGGTAAGGTATCCTACTGTTAGTGCGGTTGCTTCCGTAATCAGAAAGCCCTTTGCATTTTCCGAAAAAGAAAATCCGTTTCAACGTTTAAGCGTATCTTTTTGCTCCTTGACGCTACATACACCATTTTCAAAAAGCAAAAATGTGCAATTTGCTTTGAGATTTATCTTCGTACGTTGCTTAGTATCGGAGATGACCGCATTACTCTTTTGTTATTAACTCAATAACAAATAACTATTCCTAAATCTAAAACTTACAATTGTGCACAGAAAGTATCAAAGAAATTCATATATATTTCAAGTCAATTTGTTTTCATATTTATTCTATACTGAATCTTATTATTTTATTCACCAATATAATCGAGGATAACTGCCAAGGATAAGACCAGATTCCAGACAATCTTCATGTTTTCCAATTACGGGAGAAACTGATTAATTTATTAATAGAGAATTTGATTAACAAAATGACTAATTAATATTCTACTGCTGCATGAGCTTATATAATGTATCCTATAGTCGTTATCTCTTAGATTGAATGTGGCAAGCTTGTCCTTCTTAGATATTTACTTTTGATAAGAGTCAGTTTCAGGGGAAAAAAATGTTTAAAAATTGAATTAAAACTTATGCCACCATTAATAGCATCTTCTACGTAAAAAAAACTGATTTTTACATGGCAAATTTATATAGCGTCTACTATAAGAAGGATTTCATCCACCGAAGTCAATTTCCAATTTACTGTTAAGCTTTAATGTAACCTGCAAGATATTCTAATTTTAAGAATTTCCCACTAAGTTTAAGATTATTTGCAACTTAAATAGGCGCCAAGAATATATTCTTAATGTAAGATGGAGGCCCTCTTACCTTAAGAATATATATTCTTGTCTAATTGTAAGAATTCCCAACTAAGTTTAAGAATGGTTGCAACGCCTCAATATCACATCATACCTTTCTCACTCTAACTTTTTCTGTGAAGAGAAAGAGATGGATGTGCGCACGTGATTTATCCTTAGAATTGGTTGCATTTCTTCGAGCTTGTCACTTATCACAAATTCGCTTAAACTGATCGAAAAGCACGTCGCACAAATAATTAAAAGGAATGATTGAGCAGAGCAAGGCGCATTTTAAAATAATAGATGTTAAAGGTTGTCGGTATACTGGTCCAAAGAACTTCTTTATCAATAGACGTTTAAACGTTTCGCCCTTCGGCGAGGGGCCTCTTCAGTACACACAACGATGTACATAGCCTAAACATAGAAAATGAAAAAATCGTGAATCATATTGCTAAAAAGAACAAACTAAAAAACTCTTCTCCTCTTTCATGATGTATTCTTTACCATATAAATTCAATGGAGAGTATCCGTGATAACTTTATGGAGCGAACCATGTCAAGTCAAAGAAAATAAAAAATTGTTTGCTTAAAACACATTCGTCAAAAATAGTGAAAGGTAAAAAAGAAAGTGATATGTTGGCTTCCATGGTGGCCTTAAAAGAATGTTATACTAAAAATAAATATTTGTGGGCCATCACATCATTCTTTCGTAGGCCGACATAGCGAACTGACATTTCATAAATATGGAGTAATAATATCGTTTAAAGCAAAGCGGTTATACAAATAAGCTGAGTCATTAGTCAAATAGTCCGCTGCGTGTATATTGCGCATTTGACGTCTCAGAGTGATAGGAGATCGGACTCCCTCTTATCATCTTATCGTGGGTGCATACTGAAAATATTGTGTATAATATTTTATAATTTAATAAAAATAATTGTTTACGTTAAAAATTTCATCTGCTATGTAAAAATTAGATAGTTATTTTCAAAGTAATTAATCAAAAAAGTTATAATAGTGGACAAATATGTCGTAAATTTAACATTTATTAATACTATTAATCAAGTTCAAATAGACGTTACTGAGAACTTCTATGTCGGTTCTTTTGTTGACAGAGAATTTGTTCTTCGATATATGGAACATTTCTCTAAAGAGTCTTTGCCTTTCTTTAACCTCGGTACCTGAAATCTTAATATTACTAAAGTCAAAACGATGTTGCTTCGTATCAGAATGATAAACTAATGCTGAGCTTCTGTCATCATGTTTGTAATCGTTCTTATGTTCATTTATCCTAGTATCGATGTTTCTTTCAGATTGGCCGATATAAACACCTTTACAACTTGTGCAGTTCACACAATAGATTGTGTGTGTTTTAACACCCTTCCTCAGAGGATCCTTTCCATTCATGAAACATTTAATCCAGAATTATCGTTTCTAAATTTAACCTATAAAGCTGATTGCTATCAATTAAAAAGCAAATATCCCTAATTTCTGTAGTTAAAACTTGAACCTTTAACCTTATGTTCCAGGATCAAAATTGATTAAAACTTTTCTTAAAATTAAAATGTAAATTAGGCACATAATTTCTTAAATGTGGTGGAAGGATTCTATTGTTTCTGCAACGTAGTAAGAAGCTCCGACGATTTTGTAGCTCTTCTATACACTTACTTAATTTACTCCATATTCTTACATTTCTGACTAAATCCCCATTTCCAATCCTCTCAAAGAATCCATCTGTGTAAACGGCTTGCTCTATAGTTGTATCCATTTTCTTACAACCATGTTTAGTGATTAGTTGATGTTAGTGTCGACCAGGTAAAACATTAAAATAATAGATTTTAAAGGTTGTCGGTATACTGGTCCAAAGAACTTCTTTATTAATAGACGTTTAAACGTTTCGCTCTTCGATGAAGGGCCTCTGCAGTTAACACAACTATGTGCATAGCCTAAGCATAGAAAATGAAAAAATCATGATCATATTGCTACAAAGAACAAAGTAAAATTTATGAATAAAAGGTTAGATAATATTGATAATCTTACCAATAGTACCATCAATAATAGTATAAACATTGAAGGTAACGACAATGAACCTAGTACATTTTTGGTTTTACCTTACATTGCAACTTACAGTAACAATTTGAAAGACATTTTTAGAAAATTGGGTTTAAAGGTCGTTCTGCGCTCTGACCTCGATGGTCTCAAATGTTTCATGAATGGAAAGGATCCTCTGGGAAAGGGTCTTGAAACACACACAATCTATTATGTGAACTGCACAAGTTGTAAAGATGTTTATATCGGCCAATCTGAAGGGAACATCGATACTAGGATAAATGAACACAAGAACGATTGCAAACATGATGACAGAAGCTCAGCATTAGTTTATCATTCTGATACGAAGCAACATCGCTTTGACTTTGATAATATTAAGATTTTAGGTAGCGAGGTTAACCAAAGGCAAAGAGTCTTTAGAGAAATGTTCCATATATCGAAGAACAAATTCTCTGTCAACAAAAGAACCAACATAGATGGTCTCAGCAATATATATTTGAACTTGAATAATAGGACTAATAATTGTAAAATTTACGACATATTTGTCTACTATTATAACTTTTTTGATTAGTTACTTTGAGAATAACTATTTAATTTTTACACAGCAGATTAAATTTTCAACGGAAACAATTATTTTCATTAAATTTTGAAATATTATACACAATATGTTCAGTAAGTAACCACGATAATATGATAAGAGAGAGTCCAATCTCTTATCACTCTGAGACGTCAAATGCGCAATATACACGCAGCGGACTATTTGACTAATGACTCAACTTATTTGTATAACCGCTTTGCTTTAAACGATATTATTACTCCATATTTATGAAATGTCAGTTCGCTATGTCGGCCTACGAAAGAATGATGTGATGGCCCACAAATATTTATTTTTAGTATAACATTCTTTTAAGGCCACCATGGAAGCCAACATATCACTTTCTTTTTTAACTTTCACTATTTTTGACGAATGTGTTTTAAGCAAAAAATTTTTTATTTTCTTTGACTTGACATGGTTCGCTCCATAAAGTTATCACGAATTCTCTCCATTGAATTTATATGGTAAAGAATACATCATGAAAGAGGAGACGAGTTTTTTACTTTGTTCTTTTTAGCAATATGATTTACGATTTTTTCATTTTCTATGTTTAGGCTATGTACATCGTTGTGTGTACTGAAGAGGCCCCTCGTCGAAGGGCGAAACGTTTAAACGTCTATTGATAAAGAAGTTCTTTGGACCAGTATACCGACAACCTTTAACATCTATTATTTTAATCTTGAACGGGTCGAGACTTACTAACATCAACTAATCAAGGCGCATTTTCTTTTGCGCATTTCTTCTTTCCCCACTCATATTCTCATTTTAAGAATATTTTCTCCCTTTAGTTGGAAGATACTCTTAAATTAAGAATTTCGCTTATTTCATTAAGAATATCACTGAGAATACGAGTATGCCTGTAAGAATATGACACTCGCCATATTAGAATATCATTTTTTCAGTGTTCCTGGATCATTAAACACAGTAAAACATAGATGCAAGGCACAAACTGGTATATTTGATGTCAAGAAGACAAAAGATAAAATATATGTAAGCGTGAAATATGCGCTTTGGAATCAAACATAGTACTATTCACTTTTCTTAGTAATATTTCCTCCCCCCGGTGCTGCTTCCCTATAATTAACATAAAATTCTAGTCGTTGCAGCTCAACTGCTGGTCTTTTTTTCAATAGTGATTGTAGTCTTAACATCAGCCATACGAACTCTTCCGTCCTTTCTTTGGTAGGTTTGCTGGATCACGAAAATCGGCCACGTTGCTCGTGGCAAGTTGTCTTTTTGATTAGAACGATCTTCCCATTCTTTAAAGGCGACTCGTCCTTGAACCATTTTGTTTAATGATTCAATGTCGGTAAATACTCTTTGAGCCACCTTTTCCAAAATAGGTTGGTCAAGTACTGAGATATACGCCATTGCTTTTTCTCAGTCTCATCATGTTCAGTGAAGTAACCTGGAGTACCAATACTCATGGATTGGCCAATGAGAATATCATTTGGCGATATGCTCGTAGGATCTCTGATGTCCAAAAAGACCTAAGTGAGCGGCCTACTGTTCACGATGTACTCTGCCACGGTAATTACGGTGCATAAAGTATTGCCTGTCGGGTGTCGCTTCTTCAAGATGGCGTGAATCGCTCGTTTGACGGCTCTTACCATACTTTCCCAGGATTCTCCCATGTATGGTGCCGCTGGTAGATTTAATTGCCATTCAATCCGACGATTTGTCATTTCATCCTTCAGTTGGCGATCGTCGAGCTCTTCTATTTCCTTCAATAGCTTTCGATTGGCTCCACTTAGATTCGTTCCCTTATCTCACCAGATGACGCACCGCAACCGCAACCTCCGCATGGATTGCTCTAAAAATTAGGCATGTAAAGAGCACACCGTATCTCTTTTCGAGTCTCCTTCCTGCCTCTACCATAAACGGACCAAAATAATCCATTCTGGTTGCGGTGAACAGTTTCTTGTTGAATAAAACACGTTCTATTGGCAAAGGTGCTATCTTTGGTTAAGCTGATTTACAACTCCTCTGTTTGCAATACATACATCTTATTATCATTTTCTTAGCGATTGACAATCTGGACTATTGAGAATATAGTCATTTAAGAACTTTCCGCTAACTTTTGCAGCTGCATTGAAGACGATTCTTACCTCCCCGGGTTTGTTGGGATTAGTGACTCTAAAGTGTAGCAGAAACTACACTTTTTTCTTAGCCACAAGTTCTAACGGATCGACTTCCACTGCATATATTTTTTTTAATGATCTTCTGAAAATCTTCTTGGTAGATTTTTCTCAATTGTTGGTCCTCAAAAAGATTCTTTTCAAGGCATTTTAGTCTCGGATGCGCCATTTTTCGCTTTCGCTGGCTAGTGAATACTCAGCCTTCCATGGCAAGTTAACATCATACCTTTTTTCAAGCTTCTTGATTGATGTCGAAACTATATGTATCGCTCTGTCTTCGTCCAAGCTTATTGATTTTCTCTCCTTAATTATCGCCACCCCGAAATTGTCGACAGAGAACTGATCTGATAGTCTGATATTGATACTGCACTGTAAAAAAATCTTTTGTGATATTTACAATTAGATTGTAACTTCACGAGCAGTGTATTTTAAATTACAATGTATAACCTGGTAAATATACCAATGTCGCTCCGAAATTCACGATCTACTCCAACTTCACCCCATGGAACAGTATGAAATAACTGTCCGATGTAAATTTACTATGTCTGACGATGGAAATTATTTGATCAGCGTGGCACGTAGTCAATTTACGTTAGTGAATAAATTTAAATATGCTTATAAATTAACACTTTTTTTGGTAAAGTTGCAGTATCTAGCATAATTTCACACACGGGTAGCATTGTCACGTCTTGGCATCCTGAGAAATTACAAACAGGACATAAATCGACAACCCATCGACAAACTGACAGAAAGACATGGCGCTTTGGACTTTATCATAAAATTACGTCTCAGAGCCTCTAATATTGCTCTAATAGTGATGAGTTCTATGTGAATAAAAAAAATATGTCTTTTTTATTCAAAGCGATACCTGAGAAAAGTAATATGCGCTTTATTTATCCTGATACAGTGTTTGAAAATTTATAACCTCACGAACATAACCTCAAAATTGAAATGTGGTCCTGACAATTTACGTCCTGCATTTTTTTTTACAAAAGTGTGTAAATTTACATCGTCGCACGTAGGTCAAATAATTTCCATCGTGGTACGATGTAAAATTACACCAACTTTTTTTACAGTGTGACTGTCTGATAGTTCACAGCATGTGAAAAAACTCTCTACGTTCCGCAGTAATCAGAAGGTGCCAATTTACAATAAAATAAGTTTTGTTATTCACAAAAGGAATATTGGTATTGTTTATAAAATTGTTAATCTGATGATCTGAAGAAAGCAAAAGTTTGCTCCTTCGACAAGGACTGATCTTCTATATTTCTGTGAAAGTTCCCGTGCATTTTCTTGTCGAGTAGCTGCTGGCCAAATTTTGTAACCTCTGCTTTTTTTATAGCGGGTTCTAGAAGTGAGGCATCGAGATGGGGTAATGGACTTTCTTTACTTGTGGTGTTAAAATTTTGGCAAGGGTCTCGGCTGCCTGCTCCGCATCATAAGGACAACCGCAGGATTTCGTTGGGAGCGGGTGCTAATCTGAAAAATTGCACCCGCTCCCAGCGAAATCGCGGTAAAATTTCAGCTGTAACCACGTCTCACGACCGTGAGATAGGTGGTTACAGTCTGCGACGAACTCAATACGATGGTCCGGCAAAAGTATCGTGCACCCTGAGGACACGGAGCGACCAAGGACGACCGCCTTCTGCATTTTCCCCGCAAGTGTCTCAGCATTTTTTTGACACGCAGGGATGCTTTTCAGGCTATTAACCAGTGAAACCTTGGCACTTCCAAGAGCGCCGATGATCAATACGATTAGCTTAACAGAATATTCCGGGTATAACCGTCGCAACTCCCTTATAAGGTCTTTATACCTCTCTTTCTTTTCTTTCTCCTTGGCTGTGACGTTTTTGTCAGCTGGTGCCGAAAATTCGATAACGAACATGGTTCGTTTCTCGAAGTCAAGGAGAACTATGTCAGGCCTCGAGTGCGCAACAGAAACAATTGTCGAGAATATGAAGTTCCAGTATATGCGGCACCTCTCATTTTCGACAATTGACTCTATTTCTTTAGGAGCGTTTAGCGGAGAGGTATTTGGGCTAATGCCATAAGAGTGACAGAGATGGTAATAAAGCACTCTTAGTGCCGCATTGTGCCTTTGGATGTAGGTCGTTCCCGCATGAGTTGGACAACTAGATAGTATGTGTCCTAGATGCTCGGGGTGTGCATGACACGCTCTGCAATTATCATCGGGAATGTCTTGGCTCAAAATGTGGCGACGGTATGCTAGAATGGAAATGATACCGTCTTGACATGCCAAAATGAAACCCTCCGTGCCCGACTTCAATCCGGGTGATCTAAGGAAAGCAAACGTTAGCTCATACGACATCGACTGATCCGCTGCTTTGTACAGAAACGCCCCTTTTCCCACTTCTTTGTGTTTCCTGACCATTTTAAGAAGAGGGTCTTGTCCATTTGCAACTATATGTGCTGTACCCAGAATGAGTCTGTTGTGAAGACATTCAAGATTCAGTATTCCGCGACCACCTAGGCGGCGTGAGATGTAAAGTCGCGGAACAGAAGACTTAAGGTGCATGCTCTTGTTCATGTGCAAAACCTTTCGCGTCCAGATATCAAGGGATCTGAGCTCGTCGTTCGTCCATGGAACCACTCCAAATGAATAGAGTACTACCGGGACGGCAAGCATGTTCGTTGCAGATACTTTTTTTTCTCGCCGACAGTTCGGAAGACCAAATCTGCCGGATGAGACGTTTGTATCTGCATCGGAGAGTATCCTTTATAGATGTCGCGTCCTGAATGCGGCTCTGTGGCACGCCCAGGTATGTATAGGTCTCTCCAGCGCAAAGGTGTCGTATAGCGCTTCTGTCAACGAGCTCAGGATCTTCGGGGATGCCATTAAGTTTTCCTTTCTTCAAATTAACCTTGGCGCATTTGTCTAACCCGAATTCCATTCCAATCTCTTGAGTGCACTCTTTGACAATTTTCAGAGCTAGATGTAGTTTCTCTTGATTCCTAGCATAGATCTTAAGATCATCCATGTAAAATACATGAGTGACCTTATGCTTTCGGTTTCCAGGTTTGCCGCAAAGATACCCTTCGGAATGGCGAAGTGCGAGAGATAGTGGCAATAGTGTGAGGCAAAAGAGGAGAGGGCTCATGGTGTCGCCCTGAAATACACCTCTCTGAAAGGTGATACTGTTAGTGATCACACGATGTTTTCCAGATGAGATAGTAAATCTGGTTTTCCAAAGCGGCATTAATGTCTCTATGCACCTCACGATGTGTGGATGAACCTTTAGGCTTTCCAACAGACAGATGATAAGTCTATGGGAGGTTGAATCGAAAGCTTTCCGGTAATCAATTCCGGCCATCGATAGAAATCGCTGATAGTATGCTGCGTCTTTACAGACACATCTATCGATGAGCAGGTTCTCCCGACATCCTGCTACGCCTTTCTTTGAGCCACGTTGTTCATACATATCTCGCCATACAGGTCCAATTGTCCGAACAATCCTATCATTTAGGATAGCTGTGAAGATCTTATACAGTGTGTTCAGACAAGTTATTGGCCTGTAATTCTTAGGGTCAGCTAAGTTGCCCGTCTTCGGCAGGAGCACTGTGCGCCCTTCCACCAACCACCCCGGAATATGCTCTTCCGACTTTAGATATGAGGTAAAAATTTGGGCCAGATGCTGGTGGGTTGAAGGAAACTTCTTCCACCAGAAGGTCTTGATGCCATCTGGTCCCAGAGCGGAATAGTTCTTCATGCCTCTTAATACGTTTTTCATCTCCTCGGTAGTGATAGGTGGGCATTCCTCCTCAGCTGTGATAAGGGCATTGCACAGCTCCTTGGAGCTGTTTATTTTCTTTGAGCCTTCTTTAAGTGGATGTTGGACTTCGTAGACTTCTCTCCAAAATGCTTCGACCTCCTCTGGTTTGGGCGGATGGTCGACAGTAACTGGAGGGTCTTGGAAGAGTAGAGATGGGTCAGACGAAAACTGTTGATTTTCTCTGACCCACCTCTCTCTCCGCTCTAGACTTCTCCTGGCGTCAGATAGTACTCGTATTCTGTCAACAATATGCTGCCTGATGGTCAGTAGCTTTGACTTGTTGATTGTGTGATGACGGATCCGCAGTTCGCGCGTGAACTGTCGAACCTTGGCAGTGAAAGTCCTGCCAGATGTTATCTAGTCAATTACACACTGAATGCGGGACGCGTACTGTCTTTCCCAGCCTATCTTTGTGATAAGTTGATGCATTCGTCTTTTGGTCTTATGATGAACCGTTAGTTTTGTTTTACGGTTTGCATCTGCCAAAGTTCTCGCTGCATTGTACACACTACAATTGATAGTCCAGAGGTCGGATTCTTCGGAAAAATCTCCACGAAGCTCATCATCCAGTTCAGTCAGATCTTTGGGCTTGGGAGAAACCTGAATGTTGATGTTTCTCCGGGTCTTGAAGCATCGTTCTCCCTCTATTGGATGCCTGTTCGAGGCTGGTCTCAGTGTCGCCTCTCTTTCTCTGTTGCCGGCTTGTTCTGGCTGCGATTGTGTAGGCGCTCCGCTTATATAACTCCTTTTCCGGAGGTCCTCGGCACGGTTTCGCAGACGTTTTTGCGAAAAATCCGAGAGCTCTGGGTGTTTCTCGTACCACAGAGCATGCAGTCGCGCCATGTCACCTTTTCGTTCAGGGGCCATACTGGTATCATAGCACTCCAGCAGGTCGTCCCTGAGTCGATCCGTCCACTCAAAAGTAACGAGATTCCGCCGGTCAATCGCATTGACTCCGTCTTGATTGGCTCCCCCAACTCTAGGGTAGTCGGCATTGTTGTCGGACCCATTGTCGGGAGCCCTGCGCGTTCGATTGTTTTCAAACGCACTTCCTACAACTATGTTTGGTGTTGTCATTGTTGTTCCCACGAGCAGCTAGGGAAAAGGGTTAGTCCATCCTTGTAGAGCCCCGCGTGCAAGGATAAGGCTGATACTCTGAAAGGTCGCCCGGTATCCCAGAGTCACCGTTTGAGACACCTCACCCAGGTGCCATTCAGCTTTCGGCACGGTTGTTACACCTCCGCTTAGGGGTTATTCCTTCGGGACCATCCCTGGACAATTGTCCGCGACTGCTTATTAATTATTGTAACAATATTCAGCAGAAACCCTTGGTACAGGGACCCTCTATCCGCAACCCGAGGACGCGTCCGGTGGCTTTATATATATATATATATATATATATATATATATATATATATATATGCAGACATTGATCTACCCGTAAAGGCATGTCTAATAATCCTTGTGATGTAATATACTATTATCAGATTCTTATCCAGTGGAGTGGAGTCGTCTGGTGATATACATACTCATTCCGGGAATTTTAAAGGCCTATTGCAATCAATTGAACCGCAATTCTACGGGAGCTGAATGGACCAGCCTATCAACAATGACGATAATTATAATGAGAATAATAAAATGAATAAAACCACACAGATGTTTAGGCGCTTGAACTTCACGTTAGATGTCCGTGGTTTGATTTCTGAGTTGGTACCTCTGGAAATTTATCTATGTACTTTTACAGAGGTTGAAGTGGTTCGGATCCTACCTTAGGCTGTAGGACTCCCCATCATGCACTTTGCTGCAACCCAGTCCGTGTATGATGGGGTAAGAAACCACGCTTTATCCAATATGTCAAATTAGGCACACTGCACTTATCAGACCACTTAATTGCATTACAAAAATGTGTCCGTGACTGATGATATATACAGGAACAACCCCGTGCAGAATATTCAAACATCCAACTGTAACAAAAATGCCTCTGACATATTGGTCTGTAATCATCTTGAGCCTATATTACGACCCAAGAGTTCAGAAGACCAAATGCGCCGAATGAGACGATTGTATCTGCTTCGGAGTGTATCCTTTGTAGATTTCACGTCCTGAATTGCGGCTCTGTTGCAATCCCAGGTATGTATAGGTCTCTCCTGCGCCAAAGTCTTGTATAGCGCTTCTGTCGACAAGCTCAGGGTCTTGGGGGATGCGATTAGGTTTTCATTGTTTCAAATAAACCTTGCCGTATTTTTTAAGCCAAACTCCATTCCAATCTCCTGCGTGTACTTCTCGACAATCTCTAGAGCTAGATCTAGTTGCTCTTTATTTTTAGCATGAATATTAAGATCATTAATATAAAATATATGAGTAATCTTAGGCTTTACATTACAGGGTTTTCTGCAGAAGTACCCTTCGGAATGGAGAAGTGCGAGAGATAGTGGCAATAATGTGAGGCAAAAGAGAAGAGAGCTCATGGTGTCGTCCCAAAAGACACTTCTCTGAAAGGTGACGTTGTGAGTTGCCACACGATGTTTTCGAGATGATATAGTAAATCTAGTTTTCCAAAGCTGCATCAATCTCTCTGTGCACCTCACGATGTGCGGATGAACCTTTAAGCTTTCCAACAGACAGATGATAAGTCTATGGGAGTTTGAATCAAATGCTTTTCGGTAATCAATCCAGGCCATCAATAGGTGGCCATGGTAAGATTCTGCATCTTTGCAGATACATCGATCGATGAGAACATTCTTTCGATATCCTTCTACGCCTTTCATTGAGCCGCGTTGTTCGTACATCTCTCGCCACACAGGTCCGATTGTCCGAACAATTCTATCATTTAGGATAGCTGTGAAGATCTTTTACAGTGTGTTTCGACAAGTGACTGGCCTGTAATTCTAAGGGTCAGCTAAATGCCCCATGTTCGGCAGGAGCACTGTGCGTCCTTTCACCAACCACTCCGGAATAGGCTCTTCCGACTTTAGATATGAGGTGAAAACGCGGATCAGGTGCTGGTGGGTTGAAAGAAACTTCTTCTAATTGAAGGTCTGGATTCGATCTAGTTCCGAATCAGAATAGTTATTTATGAGACTTAATAATTTTTTACCTCCTCGATACTGATAGGTCGGCATTCCTGCTCAGGTGTTAGAAGGGCACTGCACAGCTCCTTAATGATATTTTTTTTTTCAGTGTTCTTTCAGTGAATGCCTGAATTCGTATGCCTCTCTCTAAAATGCTTTGATCTCCTCTGGTTTGGGCAGATGGTCGACAGTAACTGGGACATCTTGGAAGAATCGACATGGGTCAGAGAAAAAGTGTTCATTTCCTCTGAGCCACCCCTCCCTCCACTCTAGATTTCACCTAGCTTCAGATAGTATCCGTATTCTGTCAACAATATGCTGTCTGATTTATCAGCAGCTTTGACTTGTTGAGTTGTGATGACGGATCCGCAGTTCGTGCGCGAACTGTGGAATCTTGGCGGTGAAATGCCTGCCAGATGTTATGTAGTCAATCACACACTGAATGCGGGACGCGTACTGTCTTGCCCAGCCCTGGTTTTTTTTTACGGTTTGCATCCGCCAAAGCTTTCACTGTATTATACATACTACAATTGATAGTCCAGAGGTCGAACTCTTCAGAAAAATATCCATGAAGCTCGTCATTCGTCACGTTTTCGCAGAGGTTGCAGCGAAAAGTGCGAGAGCTCTGGGTGTTTCTCGCACCACAGAGCATGCAGTCGTGCCATATAACCTTCTTGTTTAGGGGCCATACTGGTATCGTAGCACTCAGTACACACTCATATACGCCAACTGATTGCAAATAAGTGCATTTAAGCGTTCTTACAGTTTCATATTTCCACACATTACAAACATATCGCCCGCTTCGTGTGCAGAAGCAAAATTGGTCATCCCAGGAAGATTTTAAAATTTGTTTTACACTAATTTTTGATAAGACGCATATACGACAAAAGGTAAGAAAAAAAAGTTTTTGTTTATCTAAAAAAACTGCTTCGTATACATTTCATAGGGTAAATAAAATAAAATACACTGAGTCAAAAAAAAAAAAAAA
>CAKNYM010042175.1:0-12675 GCA_932195095.1 Andricus curvator | reverse complement strand
TTTCACTGAAAATGATAACTATGCTCATCTCGCCCCGGCCTCCCCTAAAATAAAAAAATAATAGTGAATCAAAAATAAAAAAAATTTAGAATAATAAAAACATGACAATCCTTAATAATAAGTGAATTTCAATAACAAATATCCCCCTACAACTATAAGTTTGTATTTCGATTCAAATGAAGCAAGCTATATAAAATGGAATCTAGTTCTTCTGACTTCGAAACGAATTTAGATTATTACTAGAAAAACTCTACATTTTTAAATATAGAGAAATGATTTTTAAAAGTAGTATCCTCTTGAAGTTTCATCGTATCAAAGGACAATCCCGACTATAAAAAAATGATTAGCATCAAAAACCAAATGAAATTTGGAGAATCACCCCGACTTTTCTTGGTCTCATGATTTTGAATATTAAAAAATTTTCTTTACCTGTTCATTACAAGTTACACAGGCAAAAAAATACAAAATTAAATTATGATATGTAATACTGATGTGAATTAAATTGTAAAAATTAAAAGATAAAGAGAGACCAAGAAAAGCGTGATCCTGTTCTAAAAAAATCGGACACATATCCACTCGCTAGAAGATTAGCGGTCACTATGAGATTTGAGGAGTAGATCATTGCAACCTGTTTTCGTACCGGTTCGGACCTTCCATCCCCGGTATGATGAAAACATTTTAAAATGCACTCACCCTCTGCATTCTCGCGTCTGCTGAGCAGTACAAGCTAAAAAAAAATTCCCGATGTTAGTAACTTATCAAAATAGCTACTAAATGTGGGCGTGTGTATGAAACGGTTCTTAATGGACGATTCTCATTTAGGAAATATTCATGTTTTTCTAAGCTGCGGTAAAAATGATCATTTTCGGGTTTGAGTGGAACTTGATACGAGGTCTTATAGTGAATCTACTGGGACTATACTCATATCCAACAGAAAGTAAGCGGAAGTAGGTATATTTCATGTTCGAAGAAAAAGTATAACACGTGTGTTTATGGCACTCGCCAGGTTTAGATAGTAATTTTAATATTTCTTTAATACATAACTTGGCAGCGTCGGATTCGGATCAAATGAGTTGCCCTGACTTTTTTCTGATCACCTTTTTATTTTCCCTGATCGTTCTAAAATTTTCTAGTAGGTATAGAAATAACCTTACATCTAGAAGATCAATTTTGAACACTTCTAGTGACAAAAGTCATACAGAATTTTGTAAAGGGTCATGCAAAAATTACGTAAGACATACATAAAATACATTGATTTTCAATCAAATACTTAAATTTACAACCAAAGTGATGAGTCTTCAATAATAAGAAATTAATTATCAACAACAAGTGTAATAGTTGATATTTCCAAGAAAAATATTTTCATTTTTTAAAATTTTTAAGCAGAAACGGAATAGTTACATTTTCAATTCAAAAAATTAATTTTCGACAAAAAAACGAATTTTAAACAAAATAATTAAATTTTAAACCAAATAAATGAATTTGTAACTAAAATAAGGAATATTCAACTAAGAAAATGAATTTTTAACTAAATATTTGAATTTTCAATCAAAAAGATGAATTTTCTGCCAAAAAGGCCAATTTTCAACTTTCAATTTAACCCGTGTGGAAAAATTTCGTGGCAGTCTTGAATCATGCTAAAGCCAGTACAGTTTTTCTCAAGCCGGTCTATTCACGCAATACTAGCCTGGCGCTTCACTGGTGCTGTCTAGTTTTGCTACGTGTTTAATTCAAAACTTTCTGCTGTCTAGTCCCAGTCTTGGCGCTATCTAGGAGTTCGTTGCGAATTTGAATATATAAAGATTGTCCAGATTTTAGCTAGTTTCTAGATAGAATCACGGTTTGGACTTAAACAAAAATTACAGAGGTGAATTCAGAAAATAATCATTTTTTAATAAAAGATTTAGAAAATTACAATACACAATCGCACAAATGCTTAAGCAATAATTAATAGTACACCAATACATATTTAAGATAGTAAACAATAATGGTTGAAGGTGATCGAAATCTTAATACAAGAACTGTATTCTTAAGAACGATTTTTTTAAGAATGTTTGAAAACATTTTTTTCAATTGAATTATGTAGTCAATTTATAATAAATTTATATTGAATTTCTAATAATTATAATATGTATAATGCTATGTATAATATTGATGATATTCCAGAAAATCAAATTTGAACATAAATGATTTATTCAATTTATTTTAATTATCCATTGATTGCGTAAATAATAATTAAGCCTAACGTATTAATTATTTGAAATAATAAAAAATGATTATTTCGTAGTCTAACCGCAAGAAAATCATACAAACTTAATTTTTTTCAATGATTTATTCACACATCAAGCACTTTTAATGTTTAAAAATTGTTCATGTTCTATTCAAATAAATATTGGGATGTGATGAATTGAAATTCATATCCGACAAAAATGAAAAAAAATTTAACTTTTAGATGGCCGAGGTGTTAAGGCGACGGGACAAAGTTACAACAATATAATAGGAAGTTACATCAGAAGTTCGACACCCGGCGTATGTACAAGAGATTTGCGGAAACTCATTTCTTCTTTTTTTTTTGTACAAAAACTTTTTTTATATTTTTAATTAACTGCAAAATCTATATATTGGACTTTTATGGAATAAAAAATAATTATATTATTTAATTATTAATTATTTTTTACCAAAATAGCCGATCTGTCTAGAAACTAGTCGATCCGAGCGTTACATCCCAGTCTAGCCACTGGACAGTCAGCCTGTGGAGTGCCAGTGTCGACTCAAGGCGGACTGGACAGAAACAGTGCAGCGCCACGAAATTTTTCCACACGGGATATCTTTATTGCTTCTAAGCACCTCCCAACTTGCCCTGTCTATGTGTTCGTTTATCGAAAACTCGGCTTCTGCTTCAAAGGGAATTCACTATCTACTAAGGCCTGAAGGTGCTACTGATCTGTATTGTGAGTATATTGATTTTGAGGTTTCAAATTATTGATCATTATTATACCTACCTTTTCGACATATTTAGATATAATTTGACTACATTAACTCAAAAAGGCTATTTAAAAAAAATGTCCGTATTGGTGTGTGGGTGTAGGGGAGACTGGGGCATATTCTTATCAAAGTGAGTATCTTAGCTAATTTGGGTACGCTGAACACGAATCTGAAACTGTTTTCTGTATATTTGTAGTCATTTTTTGTGCGGTTGTTGTAGAAGCCAAAAACATACCGTAGGGCTAAATGTTAAACAATTGGTGAGGCTAAATGTTAAATGTTTTTTTTCCGGCTTTTTTGGTGTGTTTCGGTCGGTTTGCGCGTTCAACAAACTGTCTTTATTATCCATTTCGAATATTTGTGCATATGACTGTATTTAACTTTAATTGTGAGATCTATTTAATTAACGATTATTGTGTCGAGCTCGCCGGCCATGAAAAAATAAGACAAACTGATGTTTCTTCATTTTTCTTTTTGTATTACGTGTACTTTGCAGTAAACACGGGCATTTTTCTTTACTAAATTTATCGCTTCCATATCCTTTAACTTATCTACTTCTTAACATGACTCAAAAAGTAGTTTTAGTAGGCTAGAAACAAGTTTTAACAGTTAGCCCCACCCATTTAACATTTTACCCCACCGTGGGGCTAAATGTTAAAAAAATTGAAGTTTGGGAAAAGGACAAAACATGCATTTTTCGTGGAAGCATCACGAACTGTATTATGAAAAGTTGTTGAGGACCGATTTCCCTACAAGATATATGTGTTTATATTATGTGTTAGGGGATTTAGTGCCTCAAAAAAAAAGTTTTTTGAAAATTTAACATTTAGCCCCAGTCTCCCCTATGTAACATTCTTCTATTTACCATGCATACCTCGAAAAGGTAAAGAGTCACAATAATGAAACTTGAACGAGTTGTAGGTCCAGTTGATATCCAGGTCTGATAAGATTTTGAGCTTCGGCTAATAGGTAGAACTTGTTTTTTGTGTTTACATTTTCCTCAAAAAAAGTTTATGCTTATATTTTTTTCTCATACGATACTAAAAAAATGTTGTCGTAGGTTTTTAGGCCTTTTCGAGATGCATCGATTAACTTATTGGCCAACCTTCCATGACCTACCAATTGCTGATTTAAAGATTTAAAAAAATCATTTTTTTTACCTTGTTTATGTGAGAAAACCTGTTTTGTTATTAGAAATACAACAGTACTGTATCTGATATATTTGTTCGTTTTTTTCAAGACGCATCGACTGATCTATTGAGGAACCTTTTATGACCTACCAGTATGGATTTACTAATTAAAAAAGTGGTTTATTTTGATTATATATGAGGAAAGCTTTTTTGATATTTGGAGTAGAACAAGTACTGTGTCTGATGTATTTGTTTGGCGAACCTTTGATGGCCTTTTGTGATCTGCCAATAGCGATTTATAAAGTTTAAAAAAATTGTTTACTTTGTTTATAGGCGTATGTCTAGAACATTTGACTTTCATGTCCCTCGAAGATATCTAAGTAATTTTGGTAATTTAAAAATTAATTTTTGTTTCGAGGTATCTATTATTAGGTAAATTATACTGTTACAGTGGTTTTAAATAAATTATTAATACTCTAGATCGAATATTGTGATTGAATTTTGAGTGTTCGATTTTTAATAGAGTCAGCTTGTCCGGATCGACATTTTTCTTATGCTTTTTGAGCCTAAAAACTATGGCGGTACAAAATATGGTCATAAAACACAGTATAAATGTCAAATTAATGAAACCAGAATCATGTTTATTCAAGAAAGTCTGTATTTCCTTCCATCCAAACAAAGTTTTAGGCTTCATAATTGTTTCTCTTGATTTTGGCAATTTCAACCTTTAGGATTATATTTACATAGTTTATTTAAAGAAACAAGCTCGCATACTTTTGAAACCTATCAAAAGTATAAATTAAAGTAATAATAAATGGAAGAAACAATCATAAACTATTGTGCGCATTTGCTTCTCAAAGGAATAGTATTTCGAAAAAATAAATCGTCTGCGTACAAAATTTTAAGAACGACGATATGACCATAATACTCCTTGAAATATAATTTAAAGTTTTAGAAAAGTTGATAAATACCTGCTCCTGGTTCTTATTCAGCCTTCTGTGAATGTGCTTACCGAACAAACGCGTATTTACTAATTTATAGCAAATTTTTTTTTCATAACGGTCGATCCTTATAAAAATTAAAAAAAATTGATTCAACGTGTTGTTTCTAATTCAAAAATCTCAAACAACGTCACAGAAGAAAACTGTCATATATTCTTGGTTACAAATTCAAATAATAATAATAATGAATATTCTAGAGGTTAGCTTCTTTCAACGAAGAATCCGTATACAAATAAATTGATTCTGCTGAGGGAAAATAAAAAAAATCAACACCAAATATTACTGCTAAGCGTAACGAAAGATTAGCACAAAATTTCTCGTAATTTATTACCCAATACTTAATTTCCTTTCAGAATTTTATTTTCACTTTCAAATTTTTGTCCGTCAAAAGTCCAATGTTTTTAAACACAAATGAGTTCCGATAGATTTTATTCATTCACAAAATTATATATTTTGAAATCAGTAATATCTCCTATTAAAAGGCAGTAAAATTTTCACCTATCAGGGTGGCCGCTGGTCAGGGAAAACCTGGAAATCAGGGAAACGTCAGGGAATTTTGTTAGTCAGGGAAAAGTCAGTGAATTTACAAAAAAAACCTGCGATGGTCAAGTAATTTCTGGAACATGCACTTTAAATAACTGCCAAGAATAACAAAGATCTAATTTGAAGGTTAATCTTATGACTTTTATAATTGCTTCATTTAAATGTCCGCGGTAAACTGAACATTCGGCGAAGAATGCGTATAAAAGATTTGAAATTCAAAATGTTAAAAAATTCGAATTCTGCAGGTCTGTAAGTATTAATGGTCAGGAAAAATGAAATTTTTTGGCCACTCTAGTCTGTCCAATTACAGAATATAATTAATAAGAACTATTAGCTAATACACTGGGGCCTGGAGATAAGGAGCATCATGTTATGCTATTCCTAGAACTGCTTGCCTCGTATGGCCTCAAAATGTGGGGATATGCGGAGCAAGGGAGGCGGTGCTCACTAACTGCTCACCCATGTGTGACACACAAGCAGCGTACGGACAAAGGAGCAGTGCGCGGGTACTCACGCGCGTATATTGCGTAATATTAGGAAATGGTTCACACTCCACTGACGTTTTACGTTTGGACGGTATGGAGATATGCTCAAAGCAATGCCCGAAACCGTGCTTATCTCCAGGCCCCAGTGTATAGTAAAATTTCCAATGTTATGCGTACAAAAATTGTATCATTTATTTTTAGATTATAAAGTAAATTTGGGATATAACGCTACTGTAACTTAAAAAGTTGTTCGTTACAACAAGACATGATGATTGACCTGTTGACGGTCTCTCTGATTTTCCGGAAATTAAAAATTTTGTTAAGACAGAAACGTCAACTTGAAAAATATTTATGGTATCAGGTTTTTTGTTGTTACATATTTGAAAAAACCTCCTTCTATCAGAAAGCAAATTTATTTGATGCCTATGAGAAAGTAAAGTGTTCATATAATGAGCACTAATAAATACACCCATAGTGAATATATTCATAGTACTTCACACCGGTATTTATTTATTCCTAATTTTGTTAAGTTACTAACATTGTGATTTTTTTTCAGCTCATACTGCTCAGGAGACGCGGGTATGCAGAGGGTGTGTGCCTTGTAGAGTTCCTTCTGTTTTCATCATACCGGGGATGGAAGGTCCGAACCGGTACGAAAACAGACTGTAATGATTTACTCCTCAAATCTCATAGTGACATAGCGAGTGGATATTTTTTTCAAATTTGTTTAGAACAGGCTTATGCTTTCCTTGGTCTCTCTCTTGTTTTAATTTTCTCAATTTAATTCACTTCAGGATTACAGATCAGAATCTAATTTTTATTTTTTCGCTTTTGCAACTTGCAAAGGAAAGTTATAAGGAATCCAAACCAAGAAACCCAGAAAAGATGGGGTAGTTTTCATATCAAAGGAACTTTATTTCAGTCTTTGATGCAAATAATTTTCTCCAGTCTGGCTTTTCCTTTGATACGAAGAAACACCGCGAGTATTATTTTCTAAAAATAAATTTTCTACATTTTGATTCATGTTTCTATCAATGACATTTTTCTTTTAGTAAAAGTTCAGGCTGTCCAGTGGACCGGAAAATCCAAAAAAAAAACGGGAATTTTATTTATTCGGGAAAAACTAGGGGAATTTTATTCTTATTATTTAGTCCAGAATCATAAAGAGGAAAATTTGATTGCATCGCATATCGCATATGATACCATCAAAGTTTCTCGATGATTGCTTCAATGGATTGAAAGCTATCAGAATTCTCTATAAAAAAGCCAGGATGAAGGCCTTTTGTTCATTATTTAAGAAGATACTGCAAAAATGATGCTTTCAGTGCTTTCTTAAATTCAAATAAAATCTAACATAATAAACATTTTAAAAATTTGATACAAAACAGTTGTGAAATATGAATAAAGGTAGAAATCTCTCGATTACTTGTTTAATATATTTTACAAAAGTATTTCTTTCAGAAGAAAATTTAAAAAAAAATTTTCCAACATATTTGTTTTAACTTTAAACATGTTATACACCATGCAAGCTAAATTTTTCACAATAATAGTGCAGTTGGTGCAATTTTATGGAGATTACCTTCAATATGATCCCAAGGTCATCCAGAAGTGTTTATTATATTAGATTTTGTTCAAATTTTAAGAAAACATTGAAAATTGCACTACTTTTACAATATCTTCTTAAAAAATTGACAAACTGACTTTCTCATGACTAATTTTATAGAGAATTCCGATAGCCTTCAACCTTGTTAAGAGAACAAGTTTTAGCTTTCATATAATTAACATTAGAAAAACTTAAGCAATCGTCGATAAACAGGTGTATCACTGCAGTCTGCGTTTGAGGATAAGTTAAAATTCCCATTTATGTACGTTGGTTTGGGACAAATTACAAAAAGATATCTTTATATTGGCCGTGGGAGACAAAAATGTGGTTGGGAGAAATACGGGAATTTCAAATTGTCAGCCTGTCAGTGTTAAATAAAAGATTTGTCTTCAAAATGGTTATTTATTAATGAAGCTTAAAAAAATGTTATTTTGAATCACTAAATTATTTTTCAGTTCTATTAGAACTTAACATATATTTTATGTTTCTTTTTGCTATATTGTTTTATTTTTCAATAGAGTTCTTCATTCAGAATTAAAATTCTTTAATAATTGAATATTAAATTATTAATCCATTTTAAGTTTAGGAATTATAATTCAAAATTTAGTTAATTTTTTAAATAATGAATTAGCGTCGACCAGGATGTCACTAATGGTTTAACCACATGGAAAATACTTGCGTACATCATTTTTTTTTCTTCCAATCAAGTAAGGTGCAAAATCTGTGTGTACGTGTGTTTTTTCCCATACATTTGTGTTTAAATTGAAAACTTCAAGCTTTTTTCTTTTCAAATTATTCAAATTATTAAAATAGTCATGGTTTTATTTAAATAATTCTATTTCATGGATTTAATAAACAATACATCTAATAATTTAATTAATTAATTTAAAATTCAATTAAATAAATAATAAAAATGTATGAGTTAAAAATGCCCTAACGCGGCCACACGTTCAGGGGCAAGTTACGCTTTTTTTTTGCATTTTTAGATATAGCTAGGAAGACAGGTCGTTTTTTCTGGTATGAATGTTCAATTTTAAGTAAGTATAGTGCCAGGGTGAAATATTTGACGTGCTATTATAATATTTACCCTGGAAAAATTGATATTGTTTCAGAATTTAATTTTCTTGGTGGGACAAAAATGACTCTCCTAGTTATTAAATTATTCACCTGGTAACAATATCGATTATTATTGTCTCCAAAATGTATTTTGTATCGTCAATGATATTCATAGTGCTCGAAATAATGAATTGGTTCAGTTATATCGATTTTGTATTCATTTTATATTTTAATTTTGCATTGAAATCTCGAGCACAAAAATCCTAAAATTAAAAAGGGATTGTTTTGAACTGACGTTACCACTAGACTCTCCACCATGCGACGAGTCGCTACTCAACTTGGATATGATTTCCACTCGCTAAACAAATTTCGCGCATAAAGGTGGTAGTTAGGTGTACAATCTAAACAATGAATAATACAAACAATAAAATAACCTCGGAATGGACTGAACCTTTGATTGACGAAATGCATACATACGATAAACGTAAAGGTCGAGTTTCAGGCGATGAATGGAGACTGGGTGTTTGGAATGCTAGAGGAGTGAATGATCTTAAGGTAAGAGAATTACGAGAACCTATGCACGTAAGGAAAATAGATATTCTATGTGTACCTGAGACGAAGAAAAAGGGTTGCGAAAGTAGAAAGATAGAAAATGGGGTGTTGAAAGACGGTTTTGAAATATGGTCAGGAGTAGATAGTGAATCACATGGTAGGCAAGGGGTCGGTTTGATTATGAATGAAAAAGCAAGACAGCATCTCAAAGATCATGATTTTGTATCACCCAGATTGCTGTGGGCTAGAATGATGGTAGGAATCAGAAGATTATTTATCATAGCGTGCTACGCCTCAGTTAATAGCGATCCGAGATCGAGGACACTTTAGAAGTGTAAATGATACAATAAGTACTTGCGAACAAGGTGAAAGAATAATTCTGCTATAGGGGATATGAATGGATGGGTCGGCGTCCAACGTCAGGATACAGATACAGAAAGGGTGCTAGGTAAGTTTGGGGATCCAACAAGAAAAAATTATAACGGGGAAAAATTAGTTAGCTTATGCTTAGAAAAGGGCCTATTTATTACAAATACTTGGTTTTGACCTAAAATGATCCACACGTACACCTGGTGTAAGGGAAATAACCGCAGTATAATTGACTTCCTTATTGCGGATGAAAGACTAAGAAAAATATAGTAAAAGATACAAGAGTCATGAGGGGTTCCGAATGCAATACCTTCTAGTCTCCAAAACAAACGCGAATCAAGATTGAAAATTTACAGAAACCGGGAGTGCGAATAGATTTTCAGAATAAGATAAACGAACGCATATATAAGACAACTTGGGAGGCGCTTAGAAGCAATAAAGATATATAGTAGATACCCAGCTAACCTGTTACCATCCTGAAAGGTTCCTGAATGATCACATGTTATCAGAGGAATTGTTACTTGTATCTCAGTCTCCTAGCAGGTAACGGCATAATCGCCGTAGTTTACTAGGGAGGCTTGTTTGCAACCGTTCCCTGTCAGACTAGTAACATGGCGGTAACAGCCGGCAGCGATCTTCATTTATACATATACATTTTGGGTCTAACCTCTATAATGTAATTTCTTTTTTCGTAAGGGTTCAGCTGATAAATATCTGTTTTTTTATAAAAGCTTTGTTCACATATTATCTCCCTTTTCTGGAAGTTATTTATCGTTTAATTATGTTCCTTTCCAACATTTTTGCAAAAATATTCATAATTATAATTCCGAAACGATGTATATTTTGAGGTTAAGCTGTCATTGCACGTTGCGTTTCCAAACATCACTTTGTTACAAGCATGTGATTACAATGGCGGGATAATGTTACCTGCTTCGCTTGTAAAAAAAACCAAAAAAACCAGCGGAACTTGGTTTTGTTACTACTTTGAGTGGGAAATATATTGTCACTGGGTGACCAGCATGGAAGTCACCAGTGACTGGTTTTTTTAATCTTGTTACAATTATGTGACTATTCGGACTAGTAACTGTGTTAGCTGGGTAGTTATATCTGAAAATACGCAAAAAGCAATCACAAAAACAGTCTCACTCCACGGTTTTTACTTTTACCGCCCCGGTGCGAAAAAACCTAAACTGGGGAATTTCTTGTTGATAAATTATACTTATTTCTAATGTTTATTAAATCCATTTAATAGAATTCATTTTAAAAAGATCATAACTATTTTAATAATTGAGATTGAATATAATTATATATATAATATAAATATAATTCACCAAGAAAATATAATTTAAGTTTCCAAGTCAAACACAAATATGGAAAAACACACACTGCTTTTGCGTCTTACTTGATCAGAAAAAAAGCGGTATACGCAAATATTTTCCATTGGTTTAAACTTTTAGTTATATCCTATTCTAAATATTAGCTTTTTTTAAACGAAAACAATTGAAGTACTTTGAAACTTCCTTTTTAATTATCAAACAAATAGGAAACCGTTTATTGATATTTAGACAAACAATAATGTAATGCAATTTTAAGATCACGTACGGGAGACCGGGGCGAGATGAGCATACGGGGTCAAATGAGACACTGCATTTTCTCTCAAAATATGTGATTTTTGTTGCTGTTCTTTTCGGAAATAATAGTAATAATGATTTTCTAATTACTCGGAAAAAGATAAAAATTAAATAGAGTAGATAAAGTAAAAATAAAAATGATTAAAATTTCAAAACCTGAATCCTGTTATTAAACGATATCATAGAACGAAAGGAAATGATTGAAAATAATAGACAATATTTTTAAACTAAAGTTTGTCGTGAAGTTTATTTACCGAACTTGAATGTACTAACGCATTTATACAGAAATAATTAATAAAAACAGGTAATATTGAAGTTTTAATCATAATTTTGATTTGAGGCGGAATGAGCCGGGTTCATGGGGTGAGATGAGACGCTCTTGTCATGTTTGTCATAACCTCTTTATGGAGCTGGCAGAAAAGTTTTTGTTTGCAAGATGTAAGTAGTTTTGAGTGGAATTTTCGAAAATATATAAAGATTCAAAACAGAGTTGCAATAGTGAAAACTTACAAAAGAAAAACTGACATTTGTGGTTAGAAGAGTCTATGACAGTTATTGTAAAATCTGTTGTATAAAGAAATTCTAGTGTCAGAGCACCTGCAATTGGGTTTGTTTATACATTTTATTTTTGAGCTGTTTCTTCAGTATATTCTATAAACAGTTTAACAATTATATTTAAAAAATTTCAGAAATATTTTATAAATGAAAAATTTCAAATAAATGTTAATTCAACTTAAAATTAGAAAAGTTATTATATAAAGGAAAATTTTGAATTAATTAACCATTAAATGCATTTATACTGTCAAATATTTATAAAATCCTTCCCCTAATACCTAAATAATCAGACTTAATTATACCTTACAAAATTATTTGTTGAACATTTTACAGAGCATGAATTGGTACGAATAATCATATTGCTCAATCGTGTAAAACAATTATATTTTGTCGTGATACTCATTTCCATTCTCACAATACTTCAAATAATCTTCTATGTGTACGAAAAAAAGGAAAAATTATCTTCTATTAACAAAAACTAATAATTAGTTGAGGTGTCTCATCTCGCCCCAATACGTGTCTCGTCTCGCCCCAGAGCATGGGGCGAGATGAGACACGTATTGGGGCGAGATGAGACATGTGCACAAATTATAATTTTCATATTTTCATCGCAATTACTATTTTTGAAACACTTCGTCTTTTATGAAATTGATACATGAAGGTTCATATAATGTATAGAACCACTTACATTTTTAAAAACTAATATAGGTTTCAACTATTTCACTGAAAATGATAACTATGCTCATCTCGCCCCGGCCTCCCCTA
>CAKNYM010042174.1:18210-30980 GCA_932195095.1 Andricus curvator | reverse complement strand
ATAAAATCCCTTAAAATCATTTTCAATTCAGCGAAAACCCTTGAAATAACATGAAATTTTTTAATCTGGTTCTAAATCTCATAGAATTCCTTGAAATCTTTTGAAATTCCCAAAAACGCTTGAAATCCCATGACATTTTTAAATATCGTTCTAAATTTTTTTAGAATGCAAGGACTTTAAAGTCCTTGCATTTAAAATCCTAAAAAACCACTTGAAATATCAAAATATCTTTTAATGCCTTTTTAAATTTCTTGAAATTCCTTCAAATCACTTCAAACCTTGGAAATCCCAAAAAAATCACTTTAAAAATATTTCAAAAACTCATAAAATCCCTTAAAATCATTTTCAATTCTGCTAAAACCCTTGAAATAACATGAAATTTTTTAATCTGGTTCTAAATCTCTTAAAATTCGTTTAAAATCTTTTGAAAATCCCAAAAACCCTTGAAATCCCATGACATTTTTAAATATCGTTCTAAATTTTTTTTAAATGCAAGGACTTTAAATTCCTTGCATTTAAAATCCTACAAAACCACTTGAAATATCAAAATATCTTTTAATGCCTTTTTAAATTTCTTGAAATTTCTTCAAATCACTTCAAACCTTGGAAATCCCAAAAAAAACGCTCTAAAAATATTTCAAAAACTCATAAAATCCCTTAAAATCATTTTCAATTCAGCGAAACCCCTTGAAATAACATGCAATTTTTTAATCTGGTTCTAAATCTCATAGAGTTCCTTTAAATCTTTTGAAATTCCCAAAAAACTCTTAAAATTTCACCAAATCATTAATAGCCTTTTAAGACTTTTGAAATACCTTTAAAATCCTTGCATCTAAAATCCTACAAAAACACTTAGAATACCAAAATGTCTTTTATGCCTTTTTAAATCTCTTAAAATTTCTTCAAATCCCTTACAATCCTTCACAGACGGTAGAAATCCCTAGAAATGCCAACAAATTCTTTAATATCCTTGAAAATTGGTAGAAATTCCTAAATATCTCAACAAATTCTTTTAAATCCTTGGAAATCCGGAAAGAATCGCTTTGAATCTTTTGAAATCTCTTACAATCTCTTAAAATTATTCTAAATTCCCCGAAAACCCTGAAATCCCATAAAATCGTCAAACATCGTTTCAAATCTCTTAGAATTCCTTGAAATCTTTCAAGATTCCCCAAAATCCTTGAAATCCCTAAAAACTCTTAAAATTACACCAAATCCTTAATAACCTTTTAAATCTCTTGGAATCTCTAAGGTCCTTGTATTGAAAATCCTACAAAACACCTAAAATTCCAAAATATGTCTTAATGCCTTTTCAAATCTCTTAAAATGTCTTCAAATCCCATAAATTCCTCTAAAATCCGCAGAAATCCCAACAAATCCCATAAAATCCCTGGAAATCCCAAAAAACAATTACAATTTTTTGGAAACTCTTAAAATTTCTTAAAATCATTTTGAGTTTCTCAAAAACCCTTAAAATCCTATGAAATCTTTGAATTCCGTTCTAAATCCCATAAATCCCTTAAAATTAATTGAAATTCACCGAAAACCCTTGTAATATCAGGAAATTTTTAAATATCGTTTGAAATCTATTGAAATCCAAATTACTTCAAATCCGTTATAAGCCTTTAAAAAAGCAAAAAATACTCCGAATTTTTTAAATATCCTTTTTAAACCTCATAACATCCCTGAAAATCCAAAAAAATCGCCTAAAACTTTTTCCAAACTCCTAAAATCCCTCAAAATCTTTTCAACTTTTCCGAAAATACTTGAAATGTCATGAACTTTTCAAATCTTGTTTTAAATATATTAGAATTTCATAAAATTTTTCTAAATTCTCAAAAAACTCTTGAAATCTGCGAAAAACTAATTAAATCCCATGAGATCTTTTATTACCTTTTTGAATCTTGAAATTCCTTAAAATCCCAACAAATATCTTAAAATCCTTTTAAATCAACTAAAATCCTTTAAAATCATTTAGGGTTCCCCAAAACCCCGTGAAATCCCATGGAATCTTTAAATACCTTTTCAAATCTCATAATTTTTCGGAATCTTAAAAATTTCTCTGAAATCCTTTCAAATCTCTTAAAATCCATCAAAATTTCTTTAAAAGTCTCTTAAAACATTTTAAATTGTAGAGGCTCGATTATTCTCACGTTTATTTCCGGATAGAATAACGGTCATCACTTATGTGATGTATTAGTCAAATATAAATTTGTGGACATTAGAAATTGCTAATATATGTGCCCATCGTTGACCCTTCACATGGGGTCGAAGGAGCTCTAAACATAAATAAACCGCCTGAGCATTCCTTTTCCTAATGGGGAATGATAGGTTGGACAATAACGTGAGCATAGTGAATAGGGCGTGTAAAAGAGCGTTAGGAGGTTCGTTAATAATAATTATTCACGATTGCTGGAGTTAATGATTACCAACTCATTTTCAATTTTAATTTATTTATCAACTGACCCCCTCCACCTCCCAAATCACCCCTCCCAATAACAATTCTCCACTCCACGCCAGTTCATTACAATTCACCCCTTTTCCTTATTTCTCCTATCCACATATTTTTATCGTGTATTTTTTGACCCCCTCCCCTGCTAACATCTTTACCCTAGAAAAATTTTCACCTCCTAATAACTATTCATCTTTATTATTCAATATCCCCATCTTTATACCCTTATCGTTCAGTGTTTCACCTCCTCCCCCCAACCGTACCTTTTTTATTTTATAGCATTTCATCCCCTCCCAATAACTATTTCCCTCCATATACCAATATTGCACAACACTACTCGCTTCCCTCTCCATTCCCACATCTTTACTCTGCAACAGTTTAACCCTATATTTTTCTTGCACAAATACTTCCATCCAACCACACTCGACCACCTCCACCTTAGAGATCACCCCTCCCAATAACTATTACTGTTCTAAAGCCTTTATGAGCCTTTCCATTCCCTTCATTTACTCCTAACTCTATTTCTCCTTAAAGCTGAATTCGTTTTGTTTCCCTCTACAATCCTCCTTCTACACTTCCCTTTCCGATGAACACCCCTTCCCACACTTCCATCCTACAACACTTCACGCTTCCCTTCAACAATACTCCTACTCATGTCTTTATTATGTAAGAGTCTGCCTCCCTTCCTCAAATATCTCCTACAAATACTTCCTTCATACAGTAGTTCACTCCCTACCCCTACTCACACCTTTACCCTACCAAACCTTAACCCTCTCCTCTTATATTTTTCTTCTATCTTTATCCGTATCGCACAACGATCGACCTATCCTCCGGTCTCCTTACCACTTCTGAAACAATTTACTACCTTCTCCTTTCCTCAATTTACACCTAACCCTAGCACACAATTTTCGATTTCACCTGTATAATCCTCCCTCTCACTTCCTCTCTCATAAAACACCTTTTCACTACACTTCTGCCCTACTCCTCGTCATTCCTTTATTCTTAAACACCACAGCCACAGTTAAAAATTCTCTCTTCTTTCTAGAATCCTCACTACACATTTCTTCCCATAATTTGCCCACACCCCGCACTTATATCATACTAAGCCTTATTCCTTTCCTCAACTATTTGCCTCCATGAGCCTATATTATACGAAATCTTACCCTTTCCCTTCACTATTCCTCACAAAATACCTATATCACACCGTCGTTCACCCCCAACCCTCACTGACACCTTTATCCTACAAAACTTTAACTCCTTTCTCTTATTCCACAAAAATTCACCTCTTTTTCTCACCACTCTCCTACAGCACCTTACCACCTTCAAATATCCCTATCAGACTGTAGTTAACGAGCTTTCCTACACACATATTTATCTCAAAAAAATTGTAACCTCTCCCTCTTATATTTTCTTTGTACCTTCACCTTCCCCCACCACAATCGCCCCATTTCTTACACCACTATCCTAAAAGCCTTTACCCACTTCCCCTTCTCTCACTTTACTATTTTCTTATAATGACCAAACATGGTTGTACTCCCCACAATCCTTTTAAGTACCTCTATCACGCCAAAGGTTACCTCCTTTCTTTATCCAAACCTTTCCCTTGAAAAATTGTAACCCCTCTCTCTTTTATATTTCCCTTATAACTTTACCTCTACCGCACAAAAATTATCTCCGTCCCTCGCTCACTATATTACCACACTTTACCTATTTCTCCTTTCCACTAATTTACTCCAAACATTACCCCTCTTTCAAAGCTTGAAAATATTTTGTTACCTCTAAAATCCTCGCCCTTTCCTTTCCTCTTCGACAATCACCCTCTTTTCCACCACAAACCAACAGCACCTCACTCCCTTCAAATCTCTCTATCACACTGAACTTTTCACACTCCTTCTACCCACACCTCTTTCTTACAAAACTTTCACACCTCCCTCTTATATTTTTCTTGTCACTGTACCTTTATCCCACATCAATTTACCCTTTTCCCACACCAATATCCTATAAACCTTCATTATTTTTTCTTTCCCTTAATTTACTTCAAGCATTACCCCTCTTTTAAAGCTTGAAAATATGTTGTTATCTCTTAAATCCTACTCTTCTGTTTCCTCTTTGACAACCACCCACTCTTCCCACCACTATCCTACAGCACTTCACTCCCTTCAAATATCTCTACCATTACTCTCCGTTTTCCTTCTCCTAATTTACTCCAAACATTACCCCCCTTCGAAGCTTGGAAATATTTTGTTTACCTCTACAATCCTCCCCTTCCATTTTCCCTTCCGACAAACGCTCCCTCCCCAACCACTATCCAACAGCACCTCACTACCGTCAAATATCTATATCACACTGAAGTTCTTGCACTCGTTCTACACACACCTTTACCCTATAAAACTTCAACTCCTAATTTTCATAATTTCTTCGTAACTGTACCGTCATTTTACAACAATCGCATCTTGTTCCACACCACAATCATACGAACCTTTATTCTTTTTTCCTTCAATTAACTTATTCCTAACATCACCCCTCTTCGAAGCTTTAAAATATGCTTTTTACCTCTCTAGTCCCCCTTCTTCCCTTTCCTTTTTGAAAACCACCCCCTCTCCACCCCACTGTCCTACAACGCCACACTTCCTTCAAATATCTCTATCACACTGAAGTTATCGCATTCCTTTTACCCTCACTTTTATCCTATAAAGTTTTTACTCCCCTCTTTTATATTTTCCTCGTAACTGTACCTTTATCCCACAACAATCGACCCTTTTTCCATACCACTATCCTACAAACCTTTTTTCTTTTTTCCTTCCGTTGAGTTACTCCTAACATTTCCCCTCTTTGAAGCTTGAAAATATGTTTCTTACCTCTTTAGTCCCCCTTCTTCCCTTTCCTCTTTCACAAATAGCCCCTATCCCCACCACTGTCCTACAATACCACACTCCCTTCAAATATCTCTATCACACTGAAGTTTTCGCACTCCTTCTACCCACACCTTTATCCTATAAAACTTTAACTTCTTTATCTTATATTTTCCTCGTAACTGTACCTTTATCCCACAACAATCGAACCTTTTTCCATACCACTATCCTACAAACCTTTTTTTCTTTTTCCTTCCCTTAACTTACGCCTAACATTTCCCCTCTTTGAAGCTTGAAAATATGTTTTTTACCTCTCTAGTCCCCCTTCTTCCCTTTCCTCTTACACAAACACCCCCGATCCCCGCCACTGTCCTACAATACCACACTCCCTTCAAATATCTCTATCACACTGAAGCTTTCGCACTCCTTTTACCCACATCTTTATCCTATAAAACTTTCACTTCTTCGTCTTATATTTTCCTCGTAACGATACCTTTATCCCACAACAATCGACCTTTTTTCCATACCACTATCCTACAAACCTTTGTTCTTTTTCCTTCCCTTAATTTACTTCAAACATTACCCCTCGTTTAGAAATGAAAAATATTCTGTTACCTTTGGAATCTTCAACCTCCCCTTTCCTCTTCGAAAACCACCCCTTCTCCCCACCGCTATCTTTCAAACATTCACTCCCTTCTCCTTACCTTATTTACTTCAAACAGTACCCCTCTTTTAGAACTTAAAGATATTCTGTCACCTGTAAAATCCTCAACCACCCCTTTCCTCTTTGAAAACCACCCCCTCTCCATCTACTTATTTTAATTTTTAACCGAAAACCAATTTTTTCCGTCTAAAAACCCCTGAAATTTGAATTTTGTACAGTGACCTAAAAAAATTGTTTTCCATAGATTGATAGGAAGCTCGAAAGTTGAGAGTATGACAGATTTGGGATCTTGCGAGGTCGAATCTTGATGCCAGGGGCTATGACCGTTGCCACGTATTAGGATACCGAGTGGCAATGTCGTTTGTAAAGTGGGCATGTCTCGTGAAGCGTTTTGGGACCAGGGCCCCAAACAAGTTTGGTGACAAGACCCTCGTCCTATACTAGCTGAACTAGAGAAAGTAACTGTTCGCCCAAATTCAAACCTACGCACCTAATTCCACACTCCAAAGTCCTACAACATGGAAAAAATTTAATTCGTCTTTAAAATATAATGCTTCTTAAATATTAATTAATTGCTTCCTCATAGAGGAAGCTTTGCAATGGTAACATTTTCCAAAAAATTTAAATTCATTTAATTAAACCTTCCTCAATTTAAAAATGTGTAATAATATTTTAAAAATCAGTTTTTTATAGTGAAACTTTTCTCATAAACATAAATCAAAGTTGATACAAGAATGTAAATGATTCCCTGGTTCGAGACAAATCGATTGGCCTATTATAATAATACATTTTATTAAAGAGTAGGGAAGTTATGGTATTTTATATATTTTTGAAATCGATTTTTATAGTAAAAATTTTCTCATTCTCATAGTTTAAAGTTGATGCGATAATAGAAAAGTTGTGTCGATTCAAGACAAATCGATTGACCTCTAATATTGATACACTTTAATTAAGAGTAAGAAAGCTATGGTAATGCATAATATTGGAAAATACGGTTTTTTATGGTAAAAATTTTTCCTTCGACATAATTCAAAGTAGATGCGAAAACATAAAAGATTCCTTGGTTCGAGACAAATCGATTGACCTATCATATCAATACATTTCATTTAATAGTAGGGAAGTTACAGTAATTTATATATTTTTAAAATCGATTTTTATAGTAAAAATTTTTTCATTTCTCATAATTTAAAGTTGATGCGAGAATAAAAAAGTTGTGTTGATTCAAGATGATTCGATTGACCTCTAATATTAAAACACTTCATTGAAGAGTGAGGATGCTATGGTAATGCATAATATTTGAAAATACGGTTTGTTACAGTAAAACTTTTTTCTTTGTCATAATTCGAAGTTGATGCAAGCATATAAAAGATTCCTTGGTTTGAGAAAAATTCGATTGACCTACCATATTAATACATTTTATCAAAGAGTAGGGAAGTTGTAGTAATTTATATATTTTTTAAATCGATTTTTATAGTAAAAATTTTTTCACTAACATAATTCAAAGTTGATGCAAGCATATAACAGATTCCTTGGTTCGATACGAATCGATTGACCTATCATATCAATACATTTCATTTAATAGTAGGGAAGTTACAGTAATTTATATATTTTTAAAATCGATTTTTATAGTAAAAATTTTTTCATTCCTCATAATTTAAAGTTGATGCGAGAATAAAAAAGTTGTGTTGATTCAAGATGATTCGATTGACCTCTAATATTAAAACACTTCATTGAAGAGTGAGGAAGCTATGGTAATGCATAATATTTGAAAATACGGTTTTTTACAGTAAAACTTTTTTCTTTGTCATAATTCGAAGTTGATGCAAGCATATAAAAGATTCCTTGGTTTGAGAAAGATTCGATTGACCTACCATATTAATACATTTTATCAAAGAGTAGGGAAGTTGTAGTAATTTATATATTTTTTAAATCGATTTTTATAGTACAAATTTTTTCACTAACATAATTCAAAGTTGATGCAAGCATATAACAGATTCTTTGGTTCGATACGAATCGATTGACCTATCATATCAATACATTTCATTTTATAGTAGGGAATGTTACAGTAATTTATATATTTTTAAAATCGATTTTTATAGTAAAAATTTTCTCATCCTCATAATTTAAAGTTGATGCAATAATAGAAAAGTTGTGTTGATTCAAGATGATTCGATTGACCTATGATATTGATACAATCCTTAGAAGAGTTAGGAAGCTATGGTAATGCATAATATATCAAAATACGGTCTTTTATAGTAAAAATTTTTTCTTTGATATAATTGAAAGTTGGTGCAAGAATATAAAAAATTCCTTGATTCGAGATGAATCGATTGACCTAGCATATTAATACATTTTATCAAAGGGTAGGGAAGTGATGGTAATTAATATATTTTTTTAATCGATTTTTATAGTAAAACTTTTCTCATACTCATAATTTAAAGTTGATGCGAGAATAGAAAAGTTGTGTTGATTCAAGATGATTCGATTGACCTATAATATTGATACACTTTATTGAAAAGTAAGGAAGCTATGGTAATGCATAATATTTGAAAACACGGTTTGTTTGTAGTAAAACTTTTTTCACTTAGATAATTCGAAATTTATGCAACAACGGAAAAGATTCCTTGAATCGAGGCAAATCGATTGACCTACAATATTGATCCATTTTATCAAAGAATAGGTAAGTTATGGTAATTTATTTATTTTTGAAATCGATTTTTATAGTAAAAATTTTCTCATTCTCATAATTTAAAGTTGATGCAAAAATAGAAAAGTTGCGTTGATTCAAGACGAATCGATTGACCTATGATATTGATACGCTTCATTGAAGAGTAGAGAAGTTATGGCAATTTATATATTTTTGAAATCGATTTTTATATTAAAAATTTTCTCATTCTTATAATTCAAAGTTGATGCAAGAATAGAAAAGTTGCGTTGATTCAAGACGGATCTATTGACCTATAATATTAATACATTTTATTGAAGAGTAAGGAATCTATGGTAATGCATAATATTCAAAAATACGCTTTTTTATAGTCAAACTTTTTTCATTACCATAATTCAAAGTTGATGCAAGAATATAAAAGATTCCTTGGTTCGAGTCGAATCGATTGTCCTACAATGTTAATACATTCTATTGAAGAGTAGGGAAGTTATGGTATTTTATATATTTTTAAAATCGATTTTCATACTAAAACTTTTTTCATTGACATAACTCAAAGTTGATGCAAGAACAGAAAAGATGCTTTGATTCGAGACGAATCGATTGACCTATGAAAAATAATACATCTTATTGAAGGGTAAGGAAGCTATGGTAATGCATAATATTTGAAAATACGTTTTTTATAGTAAAAGTTTTTTCTTTGACATAATTCAAAGTTGATGCAAGAATACAAAAAATTCCTTGGTTCGAGATGAATCGATTGACCTACCATATTAATGAATTTTCTTTAAGAATAGGTAATTTATGGTAATTTATATATGTTTGAAATCGATTTTTATAGTAAAAATGTTCTCAATCTCATAATTTGAAGTTGATGCGATAATAGGAAAGTTGTGTTGATTCAAGACGAATCGATTGACCTATAATATTGATCCACTTTATTGAAGAGTAAGGAATCTATGGTAATGCATGATATTTAACAATACCCTTTTTTATAGTAAAACTTTTTTCATTACCATAATTCAAAGTTGATGCAAGAATATAAAAGATTCCTTGGTTCGAGACGAATCGATGGACCTACATTATTGATACATTTTATTGAAGAGTAGGGAAGTTATGGTAATTTATATATTTTGAAAACACGTTTTTTTATACTACAAATTTTCTCATTCTCGCAATTTAAAGTTGATGCAAGAAGAGAAAAGTTGCGTTGATTCAAGACCAATCGATTGACCTACAATATTAATACATTTTATCAAATAGTAGGGAAGTTATGGTATTTCATATATTTTCAAAATCGATTTTTATAGTAAAAATTTGCTCATTCTCATAATTTAAAGTTGAGGCGAGAACAGAAAAGACATTTTGATCATAAAATTTCAAAAAGAATAATTCTGTCAATTTTTGTAACGATATCATAAAGCTGGAAAAGGGATAGAGTGCGACAGAACTTTTCCCTTTCCTTTTCCAGCTCAAAAAATTATAATTTCGAATACAAAATTTGATTTGATGAAACTTTTGTTCGTGCTGCTCTTACTCAAATACCAGTCATTTCTAAAATAAAATCCCAAAACCGAGCGTTTAGATAAAAAGTTATAATTCTTTCAGTTTTAACAAATTTTTAGAATTGTTAAATTTTTCAAAAGGCAGTTTTCCAGTAATTAATTCAGATAAAACTTCTTTTTCTATTTTTCGACATAAAGTGTCTTATCTTTTTTTTTTTTTTCCTTAAATATAAGTTATGAAATAAAATGCAAAAACCGGGAGTTCAGAGGGAAATTATAATTTTTTTACTTGTAACAAATTTTTCAAATTTATAATTATTTTTTAAATATCTGTCCGAGGATCAAAATATTTGGGAAAAATTATATTTATTTGCGTAATTAAAAAAAAATTATTTTTGATTATAAACGTTCGTTGTGAACTTCCGTTACATATTTGAAAGTTTAAATTTATTTAGTGTTGTTTGAAGACGACTAGCCATATTTTAAATTCAACTTGGTCGAATCCTGGAACACCTGGTCCTTCAGGAAATTAGAAAAAAAGTGTCTTCTTGACATTATGCGAACTTTAGAGTCTAGCAGGAAGTTCGAGACCCAGAGAGTCATAACTTGTGGCAGAACATGCTTGAACACACACGGAAATGTACATATGTACTTACACGGGTGTATGTACAAGACGAAGCAAATATCGATCTTATCGATAAAGTCAGGCATCCAAATAAAAAAAAAATCGTTTTTAAATAGTGTAATCCACCGAAAATGTTTATTAACGAAATTAAAATAAACTACCGGCGAAAATTATTCACATCGATTAAAGAAAATATTATTATAAACAATAATAAATTGTTTGAATAATTCTGTTTGTTAATTTTAATTGACTGTTGCCACGCTCTAACTGGAAAGTTGAAATCAAGTTGAAAAATTCAGAAAAATATGACTTTCTAACTCTATTTCAAGAGAAAATTGCTATAAATAATAACAAATTATTCAAAAAATCAAGTTTGTTATCTTGCATTTATTATTACTTCACTCTGAATGAATAAAGGACAAAATGTTGAAAATTTTAGAAAAAACCGCGAATTTCTAGCATTATTTAAAGAAAATATTATTAAGAATAATGAGAAATTGTTTAAACAATTCTTTTTGTTAACTTTCATTGACTAATGCCTCGCTATAACTAAAAAGTTGAAAGCAAGTCGAAAAATTCAGAAAAAAACCCGCGACTTTCTAACTTTATTCTAAGAGAAAATTGCTACAAAAAAAATTGTTTAAACAATTGCTACTTCAATTATTTATCACCCCACTATTAAAAAAGTAGACAATTAGTTAAAATTGTCCGAAAAACCCAAAAAATTTCAGAAAAAAACGGAACTTTCTAGCATTATCCAAAAAAAATAATAAAAATAATAACAAATTGTTTAAACAATTGTGTGAGTTAACTGAATAGATTAATAACTCACTCTAATTGAAAAGTGAACAAAAAATGGGAAATTTCAGAAAAAACGGCAACTTTCTAGCATTATTCAAAGAAACTCATGGAAGAATAATAATAAATTATGTAAACAATAATTTTTGTTAACTTAAATTGCCTATTGCCTCGCACTAACTGAACAGTTGAGAGCAAATTGAAAACTTCTGAAAAGACCGCGACTTTCTAACTATATTCTAAGACAAAATTGTTATAAACAATAACAAATTGTTTTAAAAAATTATTTCAACATCTAGTTATCAGTAAAAAATAATATCTCATGTACTACAAGGAATTTGTGCTGAAAGAAAATGCAACAAAAAATAATCATGGCCAAAACTTCGTAAAACCCAATTTTTCACTTTATGGCTTGCGGGACGTTTAAATATATTTAAAAAAACAAAGAATTTTTTTGTGGATTTGAGCAAATTTTGGGGGATGTGATGAAAAAAAAATTGAATACATTTATACGTTTATAAATATTATTGAAATTTATTAAAACATGATAAATAATGATTTAAAAAAAATATTTCTGAGTATTTATAGATTTTTTTCATTTTTCCACAATACAATAATTTGCAGAATTTTTTTTAAAATGAGCCAGAAGTTAACTTTGACTTGAAAATTTTGTAATTGGCGGCAATTTTCTACAGCAAATATTTATTTATCTCAAAACTTATAGCCATTATAGTCAAAAAAGATTTTAAAAAAATGTAATCAATTAAAGTGAAAAAGAGACTGGGAATCGATTAAAAGTTATGTTTTTATCTGGCTTCGATTTGTAACCGCAAAAATTCATTTGATTTTCACATTGTAGCCATTATATTCAAAAGAGATTTTCTGAAAAATTGAAAATCAATTAAAGTGAAAAAGAGAATGGGAATGGATTGGAAGACTTGTTTGTACTTGGCAGCAATTTGCTACCGAAAATTGAGATTTATCTAAAAACTTGTGGCCATTACAGTCAAAATAGATTTTCTAAAAAATTGAAAATCAATTAAAGTTGAAAAGAAACTGGGAATGGATTAGCTTTATTTATAACTCGCGGCGACTTGCTACAGCAAATATTGATTCATCTCAAAACTTATAGCCATTATAGCCAAAAGTGACTTCAAAAAAATTAAAAATCAATTAAAGTGAAAAAGAGACTGGGAATGGATTGAAAGCTAT
>CAKNYM010042173.1:3454-27958 GCA_932195095.1 Andricus curvator | reverse complement strand
AAATATATATGGAGTCAGTGCCGTGCCTAGGAAAAAAAAATTCCAAGTCGGATCTAACCAACACCCTTAATCTATTTTCTGAAACGAAGAAATTCAGCTATTAAACTTTAAAATTGCTTACGAGTTGCGATTTTTATGCAGGGTTGAAAAAAATTGAAAAAGTCAAATTAAAAAAAAAAAATTTCGTGAAGTTCTGATTGAAAAAATGTAATACTTTGTTTTCGTTTTTTTTTGCTCCCACGCTATTAGGGAAAAATCGCCAGCGAAATCGCTCACATGGTCGCGAACCCGGGTTTAAAAAAAACCTTTGGAATCACCCATTTACGTTTGGTATTCACTAATGCATAGAGGGCGGCAGCAGGAGCGACCTCCTAAAATCCACACAGAAAAGTTTCCCATACGGCGTTTCGGACACGAAGTGTTTTTGCAACATTTTTGGTTCTGTGCGCGGCAAACTATAATTTTTTAAGCTTTATTATTTAATGAGAGAAAATTTTCATATGCAGAGAGAGAAATATATATACGCAGTGAAATGTTTTGAATAAATGCTGGAAAAAATTGCTGATACTTTGCCAACATGAAATAAAAAAAATGCACATTTAATCCTTTCGTGTTACCTGAAGTTCCGAACGTTCAAATGAATGAAATGGAAAACAATTTTTTTTAAAGTAACCTAGTTCAGAAAGAACCAAGTCAAGTTTGAGCGCCTGATGCGTTCATTTCGACTACATTTGTTCAAATATCATAAATATTGTAACTTAAAACGAAAACTGTGATTTAAACCGCTAATGGACTACAGTCATAAATTGGAACTGAAATTTTTTCTCGATTTGTTTTAAAGACGGTTCTCAAAGCACCTGCGGCTTTAATGATTACATTTTCATTGCGACAATCGCGCTTCGCGCTCGATAAATGACTTATACAGACATTGAACTATTGGCTTTGATTCTGCTCGTTTAAAGTTTGGTTCTAAGTCAACTCTAACAAAATTAGTAGCTTGGCAGTGGATGTTCTGCCGGTACCGGCAGAAGAGATCTCTGCCGGTACATCATTACATAACATTATTTCTGTGATCAGTCGGAGGCGTGCCTTCCCGCCCCTACGAGGCGATGGAGAGGGGTAGAAATTCGACCAGCATTATTTCTGTGACCCGTAAAAGGGGTGACTTTTCCCCCCACGAGACGCTGGAAAAGGGTACGGGTTTGAACAGCATTACTTTTGTGACCAGTCGCAAGAGTGTCTTCCCGCCTTCACGAGACATTGGAACGGGTAGGGGTTTGATTATTAGCATTATTTCTGTGACCAGTCGAATGGGGCCTTTGCACTCACACGGCCATTAGAAAGGGGTAGGGGTCTGACCAGTCTTATTTCTGTGACCAGCAGAATGGATGCCTTTCCGCCTCCACGGGACGATAGAAAGGGGTAGGGGTCTCACCAACATTATTTCTGTGACCATTTGAAGGGATGTCTTCACGCTTGCACGAGGCGTTGGAAAGGGGTAGGGGTTTCATTAACATTATTTCTGTTGCCAGTCGAAGGGGTGCCTTTTCTCTCCCACGAGACTTTGGAAAGGGGTAGGTGTTTGACCAACATTATTTCTGTGACCAGTCAGAGAGGGTGCCTTCCTGCTCCCACGAGCCGTTGGAACGGGGTAGGGGTTTGATTTTCATTATTTTTGTGACCAGTCGAAGGGGTGCCCTTCCGCCCCTACGAGTTGTTGGAAAGGGGTAGAGGTTTGACGAAAATTATTTCTGTGACCAGTAAAAGGAGTGACTTTTTTCCGCTGCGAGACATTGGAAAGGGGTAGGGGTTTGACAAAAATTATTTCTGTGATCAGTAAAGGGGGTGCCTTTTCGCCCACAAGAGACTTTGGAAAGGATTTGACCCCTATAAAAAAATAACTCTTGAGTCACATTATCTTACTCTAAGAAGTCTGACAGTCCCTGCGGTATTCTGGAAATATGTTTTTTCAGGTACCGGCAGAGAAATTTATTGCCGGTACTTGCTGAAAACTTTTTTGCCAGCACCGGCAGGGAACTTTTTTGCCGGTACCAGCAGTCTATCCACTCCGTAAAAAGAAGTTTAAAAAAGATATCTAGAAAATTTTAAATCTTTGTCTAATTGAAAAATATCATCAAGGTCATTTAGAAATCTGGTTGAAATCTACTTAAATTTACGGTTGAAACTTACGGATTTCTTTTTAAAAAAATTGCATAATTTTGAAAATGATCTAATTTTTTTAATTTTGTTCTTATCAAAAATTTCATTCTGATAGTTTCGAAACACACCTATCTGATATCTTGTAAACATTTTAATTGAAATCTTCTTATATGTATATCAGAAAAATAGTTTTCTTTTTCTCTTTTTGAACATTTGTAAAATGTTGGAAAGCATATATAACTTTTCTAACTTCCATCGGAATTAAAAATGCCATTACGATGATTTTCAAGTATTTTTGTGATGTACCAGAAACTTTTGATTTTGATTGAAATTTGTTAATCTATCAGAAAACTTTTTCTTCTATTTTGTGAAAATTTTCAAAATCTTGAAAAGCACTTATTTAATTTTTGTCAAAATTACAAATGCCATTAGGATAACTTGCAAGTATTTTTATCGTGTACCAGGAACTTCGTCAACAAATTTTTCAAAAAATTTCGTCCAAAATTTTGAACTTTGGCCCAATCGACAAATTTTATTGGGATTATTTCGAAATATATTTTATATCTAGTGAAAAATATTGATTACAATTTCTTAATCGGTCAGAAAAATAGTTTTCTGTATTTTGTTGAAAATTTTCAAAATGTTGGAAAGCTTTGACAAAATGTTTAAAACTCCTAAATTTGTTTTTTAAAATTTTGAAATTGCTGTAAATTTTTTTATCCTTTCATTGATCAAGTTAGCTAAGTGGGGCAAGTGTTACCGGAAACGAAATATAAAGCGACCCTTAATTTTACAAAATCATAAAAACTTCAAAATGACCGCTTTCATACACTTCTGTGATTTTAAAATAGCAATAAATTATCTTGTCATAGAACAAGTTTTCTTAGTAGGATAAGTGTTACCGGAAAAGAAATTTAACTCCATCCTAAGTTTTTCAAAATTATCAAAATGATCGCCTTTATACACTTTTTTCGGATCAAAAATAGTGTTGAATTACCCTGTCATAGTACCTCAAAAAAGGGGTATAATAAAGGCGTTCATATTGATGATTTTGTAAAATTAAGGGTGGCTTTAAATTTCTTTTCCGGTAACACTTATCCAACTAAGAAAACTTGTTCTATGGCAAGATAATTTATTGCTATTTTAAAATCACAGAAGTGTATAAAAGCGAGCATTTTGAAGCTTTTATGATTTTGTAAAATTAAGGGTGGCTTTATATTTCGTTCCCGGTAACACTTGCCCCACTTAGCTAACTTGATCAATGAAAGGATAAAAAAATTTACAGCAATTTCCAAAATTTTTAAAAACAAATTTCAGAGTTTTAAACATTTTTGTCAAAGTTTTCCAACATTTTGGAAATTTTCAAAAAAATACAAAAAACTATTTTTATGACCGATTTAGAAATTCTAATCAAAATTTTTCACTAGATATAAAATATATTTCGAAATAGTCCCAATAAAATTTGTCGATCGGACACAAATTCAAAATTTTGGAGCATTTTCAAAATTTGAAACTAAAATTTTTGAAAGAGTCTTAGAAATTGTTGACAAAGTTTCTGGTGCAATATAAAAATACTTGCAAATTATCCTTATGGCATTTGTAATTTTGACGTAAATTTAATAAGTGCTTTTCAAGATTTTGAAAATTTTCAAAAAATGGAAGAAAAAATTTTCTGATAGATTAACAAATTTCAATCAAAATCAAAAGTTTCTGGTACATTACAAAAATACTTGCAAATCATCATAATGACATTTTTAATTCCGATGGAAGTTAAAAATGTTATATATGCTTTGCAACATTTTACAAATCGATACCTGCATGTTAAAATAAACCCCTCTTGGAGTGATCGTCTAAGACGACCACTCTGGCGTTGGTCGTCTAAAAGAACCACTCCGTTTTTTGAGTTGGTCCCTCGTTTTAGTACGCATACTTACACGGGAAACAGCAGACAGGCTTAGTAATTATTACTCTCCGGTTTAATATATTATTTTAAAATATTTTGAATTTGCGGATTTCAAGGAATTCAAGGAATTTACGCAATTCAAGGAATTCACGGATTTCCCGGGATTCGAAGAATTCAAGGAATTCAAGTAATTCATGGAATTCACAGAATTCAAGGAATTCGCGGAATTCATGGAATTCACGGAATTCAAGGCATTCACGGAATTCACAGGATTCAAGGAATTCACGGAATTCAAGGAATTAACGGAATTCACGAAATTCAGGGAATTCACGGAATTCAAGGAATTTACGGATTTCAAGAAATTCACGGAATTTCGTGAATTCCTTGAAGTCCATGAATTTCTTGAATTCCGTGAATTCCGTCAATCCCTTGATATCCGTCAATTTCGTTGAATTCCGTGAATTTCGTGAATTCCTTGAATTCAGTTAATTCCTTGAATTTTGTGAATTCCTTGAATTCCGTGAATTCCTTGCATTCCGTGAATTCCTTGAATCCCGTGAATTCCGTGAATTCCTTGAATTCCGTGAACTCCTGGCATTCCTTGAATTCTGTGAATTCCTCCAATTCCTTGAATTCTTCGAATCTCGGAAAATCCGTGAATTCCTTGAATTGCGTAAATTCCTTGAATTCCATGAATTCCGTGTTCCTTGAAATCCGCAAATTCAAAATATTTTAAAATAATATATTAAACCGGAGAGTCATAATTACTAAGCCTATCTGCTGTTACCCGTGTAAGTATGCGTAATAAAACGAGGGGCCAACTCAAAAAACGGAGTGGTTTTTTTATACGACCAACGCCAGAGTGGTCGTTTTAAACGATCACTCCAAGAGAGGTTATTTTAACATGCAGGTATCGAAATGTTCAAAACTAGAGAAAGAAAACTATTTTTCTGATATATAAGAAGATTTCAATCAAAATGTTTACAAGATATCAGGTAGGTGTGTTTCGAAACTATCCAAATACAATTTTTGATAAGAACAAAATTCAAAAAAAAATTAGATCATTTCCAAAATTATGCAATTTTTTAAAAAAGAAATCCATGAATTTGAATCGTAATTTTAAGTAGATTTCAACCATTATTATACATTTTTTAAGCCACTATGACAGGGTAATTTAACACTATTTTAAGTTCGGAAAAAGTGTATAAAGGCGGTCATTCTGATGATTTTGTGATTTTAAAAAACTAAGGATGGCTGTGAATTTCTTTTTCTGAACGACTCAACTCACTTAAAAATCTTGTTCTCTGATAAGTTAATTTAACACTATTTTGATTTCGAAAAAAGTGTTTAATGATTGTCATTTTGTTAATTCTGTGATTTTGAAAAACTAAGGGAGGCTTTAAATTTCTTTTCCGGTAACACTTAACCCACCAAAAAAAAACTTTTTTTATGAAAAGGTAATTTAAATTTATTTTTCATTCGAAAACGAAGGGTATAAAGGCGGTCATTCTGTACTTTGTGTGTTAATCTTATCACCATCAACTTTTGAGGTTGTTTTACCCTGTAAAAACTGTTTATCGTTAGATTTTTTCGTACGATACTCACTTTCACGCCTCCCTGAATTAATGTCGCTAGGCTAATTTCAGAAAATAATTTCTTTTTTCTTCCATTGTGTTAGTTGAACGTTCGGAAATCCAGGTACATACATCGGAATTATTTTTATTGTAAAATAAAATATAAAATAGGTTTCCAATGTTTAACGAATTTCAATATTTTTTGACGTATACGCAGAATGGCTCTTGTTTTTCGAAAGTAGGTTTTGAAAATATTTGAAAAAAAAACTGACTTTTGACAAACAAGTGTCACTTTTCGTCTGCATCGAAAAAATATTCACTTTCGTTGGCAATCGAAAACCATTTTGCCAAGCGTGAACCGAGGTACCTGCTCTCCTTAACTAGGAAACAGAAAGTGCAGAAATAATCACTCAGCTTCCTGATACGTGATTTCTATTAAAAATATTTTGAAACTTTAATATACAAAGAAAAAAGCACAACCACGAGAAGAGACGGAGGAGTATTCAGACTTGCCTTTCTACGAGTTTTTCGTGAAAAATCACCATGTAGAAGTTTTCAAGAAATATTAAATGATACACGAAAAGTATCACTGGCTGCAGACTGAAAGACAAATAGAGCAAAATTTTCGGGCTTACATTTAGGTGAAAACAGTCTCCCAGCGTGAGGTCTGACGAAGTTCCGGAATTTCCTAAGTCTATTTAAAACATTATCTATAATACTTTATCGTCTCTGCACCTTTTCAATCGTTTCTGTCATTTGAAGCAGGGGAAAAACATTTTTCTGGGTGAACCCATGGACAGGTGGGGACTTGAGCTTTCGGCTTGAGCTTTCGGGGTCTATTATGCTTGTCAGCGTGTATTTTTCAAAGCCTTTATTCTCAAATTAATTTCACAACCCTACAAATAATTCTCTTTAGTGAAAAAGTAACACATGATTTTTTTCAGAATTTATAAAAAAATGGTACTTCCATATGAAAAAGGTCCGCATGCTCGGTTGTCTCTGAAGGACCTTTTCATATATTATTCTTATATTTATATATTTGTATATTGTATTTTTAATGTAAAATATTAAATTATGATTTTTTTTAGATTTTAAGAATCTAGGCTTCGTCCATAAATTAAATGACGTTTTTTGACCAATTTTGACACCCTCTTCCCTTCTGGCACGTCAAAAGTCACGCTAGGCGAATGCAAAGGTATAAGTGGTGACTGGACTAGAATAATTTGCAGAAAAAGAATAATCTTTGTATTAAGAAATATATATTGTGGTATCAAAGATACGCAAAAACATGACTCAGATACCGATTGCTGGATTTAAATATTCTTCTTCTGAACTTTGAATAAATTATTAAAATTTTAATAAAAAATATAATTTTATTTTCTATCAAACATTTTATACAATTATAATAATTTGAATATTTCAATTTTTGAGAACACTGTTTTGCTTTCCTGATTTTTTTTTCGTATTACACACTTTTACTAAAATCCCATCACTTAATTAACTTAATTAAATTTTGTTTATTCATCAGGATGCTATACTAGTATACATTTAAATGTACTATACTTATCTTGCTCCTTAAAGTTGTCTTGAGTCAACGAAACACTGAATTAAACTTCAAAAAGCACTGCTGCTTTTTTCTTACAAATTCTACCTGATTTTACGAGTTCACATTTTGGCCGCATTGAAGGAATAGATGGCGATTGCAGCGCTGCGAATCCCAATACCGTTTCAGTGTTAACTTAGAATATAAATAGAGAAAACAATAACCTTTCTTAATAAAAACTCAAAAACCAGCAGAAAGTATGAAAAAAATTATTAAATTATGTTTCCCTAGCAATTAATTGCGACTCATTGAATTAGTAAGTTGGTACTACTAAGCAGATTAGTAGAGTACCCTTACTTATTCATTTAGTAACCTAAGTCTTTCCATTTCATTTAGTAGAAAGTGATAAAATTACTAATTTAACAGTCAGATACAATGCTACTAATTGAATTGGTGAAAATTCTACTAATTCGGATTTAGAGAGTAGCCTAAAAAAATACCTAACATTTTCACTAGCGAATGCTGGGTAAAGAAATGATATACAGCCCACAAATTTATGTCCAAAAACAAAATTGTATTTAGTACGAAATTCTGCAAACCACTTCAACAAAAACGATAAATAAATAAACATTACAAAAACAACATATCATACGACAATCGACGAGTGATAAATTTTAAAATGTTAATTATCATCAGCGCCATATGGCAGGATCGATATTAGCTAAACAAAAATATTGGCGCAATATTCGGAAGATATCAAAATGCACATATATAATTTTTTCACAAATTATCAAAACAATAATAATGAACAATAATAATATTAATAGAGAAATTTAAAATGCGCGCTAAAATAAATAAAAATAAATATATACATACATCAATTTTCTAAAAATTAAAACAAGTTTACAAAGCTCTTAGCCGGGTAAGCATGGGCGAGCTACCCCCGCTTCTTTTTTGTTCCAATTTTTGTTCATATCCAACGTAACAACATATATTTTTTTGCGGTAAGATCAAAGTATTACTTCATAGTTGAAAAAAAAATGCTGGCCCCACATACGTGTCTTATTCTATGAGAATAGGAGGCCAGCTTAATTTTTAGCAATTAAATATTTATTAAGGGGTTAGCTGCCCTTGTACATCACCTATTATTAGACATTAAAAGACAGGTTTCATTTGCAAAAATTGCGAATTGAATAACATGAAATATCTTCTTTTTTTATGCCCCAAATCACAGGTTGGGACAGACCCTTCGGGAAAACCCCCACACACCATCTTTACTATATGCATACCTAAAATGATAAAAATGACAAGCTTGATCTTCTGTTCTTATCCTCCGAATCATAAGCTGGGTAAGACGTTCAAGAAAACCCTGAAGAAACTACCCTTATTATATGCTACCTAAAATATGTTAAAAATAACAATTTTGATTTCAGACATTTGTACAGTAGAAAACGCCAAAAATCTTTTATTATTTTCCGACTTTCAAAAAATCGTCCAAAACCACCCTCACTATATGAACACGTAAGATGTTAAAAATGATAAGATTGATTTTTGATATTTGAAAATTGAAGAACCTATAATTCCTGTAACTCGGGGGATAGCGAAATAAGATTTTTGGTGTTTTTTAATGTGCAAATATCGGGTACGGGTGGGGCTTTTAGGGTTTTCTGGAACGTTCTTACAAGTTGGCAGGTTTGAAGCGTATGGCGCGCGTCTGTCGGCTCTCGTGCAACGCGCTAAGATATTTATTCTTTGCACTCGGAATGTTTGAATGAGACATTAGAAAAAACATCTTTTTTAATTCCCAATTAGAAGTTTCTGCGTAATGAAGTATAGTTGAACATCAAATTGCTCAAAGCTTTGTAGGCTTTGAGGTACACATGCTCATCGTGATACTCGCGCTCAATTTTCGACAGATATTCTTGAATGCATATTTCTTTTATGAACCTACTTACAATGAAAAGCTACAATTCTTTCTTCGGAAATTCTTCCCTACCTTGTACCGTTATGCTAAAAATAATATATTTTTTCATAGAATTTTTGATGGATGAAACAAAAACTCCTACAAAACTTTTTTCTAGACTTTCAAAAAATGGTCCTTTCGAAAGGGTGACGGACAACTGTGCATGAAGCAACTGTGCACAAGCCCACCTGCGCACGTCGGTGGCCACAGGCACAACTGTGCCTACGAACGGTTCACATGAACAGATGGGAGAATCCAAACTGTGCACGTCGAAATTTAGACGTGCACAGTTGGGAGTGTCCCATCTGTGCATGTGAACCATCGATAGGGTACCATCTGTACACGTTTATATGTCGGCGTGTATAGATGGTACAGCTGTGCACGTTGTTGACTATTTGCACAACTGTGTACGATGTTGATCAATGGCTCAACTTTGCTCATGCACAGATGCGACACTCACAACTGTGCACGTCGACATTCAGACGTGTTCAGATAGTATCTCACTATCGTCTTACGTGAACAGTTGGGACACTCCCAAATGTGCACGTCGATATTTAGACGTGCACAGATGGTACCTGACTAACGTCTTACGCGCACAGATGGGACACTCCCAACTGTGCACGTCTGAATCAATTTCTTGGATTCCGTTAATTCCTTGAATTCCGTAAATTCCGCGAATTCTTTGAATTCCGTTAATTCTTCAAATTCCGTAAATTCATTGAATTCCGTAAATTCTTTGAATTCCATAATTTTCTTGAATTCTGTAAATTCCTTGAATTCCGTGAATTCCTTCAATTCCGCATGAGAGGCTACTCACTGCGAAATCTGAAATTTTCAGATCTTTCAATGCGGAGTTCCGAGATTTCCGACCCTGTCGGTTGTTCATTTCACGCTCAACACCACCTTATCTCTGTCCATACTTAGTCAAAGATTTCCAAGATTTCTACACGAATGCTAGGTTGCTGAGAGATTTCCAAGAGTTCTTTCAAGAGTTCTCTTAACATTTCCCGCGCAGCAATCTGCGAATTTTCAGACCCTCGATTCCGCAATTTCCTTGAATTCCGTAAATTTCTTGAATCTGTAAGTTCCTTGAACTCGGTAAATTTCTTGAATTCCGTGAGTTCTCTGAGTTCCACAAATATAGTTCCGACCCCGAACTTGTTGGGTACCTGAATCGCTTCGAGAACCCAACATTTTCAAATACCAGAACTTTTTCTACAACTCAAACCTGTTCGAGATCCCGAAGTTCTCGGGTACACGAAATTTTTCGAGAACTCAAACCTGTTCAAGAACCCGAAATTTTCGGGCAGCCGAAACTTTTCGAGAACTTGCAATTTTTCGAGCTTTTGAAACTACTGTGCCCGGCTCGAGCTCGACCCGGCCCGAAACTGATCGAGCCCTGCTTGGTTCGATTCGAAGTGTTAAAAGCTCGAATCGGCTTGGCCGAATATGGGGATACTATCATTTTGAAAATCCCTAACGATTAGGTTCTCGACTTACAAGTCCACGTGTACAGATAGGATACTCTCAACTGTGCATGTACACAGTTGGGAGTGTCCCAGCTGTGCACGTGATACGTTAGTTGGGTACCAGCTGTGGACGTCTAAATGTCGACGTGTACAAAAGGGAGTATCCCGTCTGTGCACGTACACAGTTGTGACAGTGGCCAACAACGTACACATTTGTGCTAGTGGCCAGCAGCGTACATAATTGTACCACTGGCTTTCGACGTGCACAGTTGGAAGTGTCCCATCTATGCACGTGCACAGCTGTTACAGTTGGCAAGTACGTGCACAGTTACACAACTCGCAAATTGAGGTGTGGACAGATGGGAGTCTCCCAATTGTGCAGTTGGCATTATCCCATCTGGGCACGTCGACATTTAGACGTGCACATATGGTGCCCTACCGACGTTTCACGTGCACAGATGTTACCCTACGAACGGTTCACCTGAACAGATCTGCGACTTTCAACTGTGCACGTCAAAATTTAGACGTGCACAGATGGCTCAGTGCACAGTTGTGCCTGTGGCCAACAACGCACATAGTTGTATATGTGGCCAACAACGTGCACAGTTGTGTCTGTGTCCATCGACGTGCACAGTTGCTTCGTGCAAAGTTTCAGCAAGGTCTCGATATAAACTAAAAATCGACCATTACAATTGAATTTGACACATGTTTCAGAATTCAAATCCTGAGTTCATTTTCATCACAACTATGCCGAAAACAAAATCAACAAAATTATTTTGTGGTTATACAAATCGACACATTCGACGACTTAGATCAAAACAAACGACTTTAGATTTAAAATTATTGTCAACGAAAATTCCAAAAGAGCCAACTGATGATGAAAAATGGGATTCAGAAAGTGATAAGGAATCAGTAGTGTTTTTGATAATGAGGGGCCAATTTTCGATTGTCAACTTCCTCTTTTTGCATGATTTAAGGAAGTGAATGGAAAAATTAAAACTTCGCTAAATTAAAGTTTCAAATCTTGCCTTCAAAATGAGATGAATAACATAATGAAATACTTAATGAGTCTCCAATTATTTAAAAAAATGTGCAAACGCGCCTCATTTCAAAGAGGAGATTTTAAGACTTCATTTAGCAAAATTTCAATTTTTTTCTATTCATTTCCCTAACGCACGCAGAATGTCGTAGTTGAGAATCGAAAATTGGATGAAAACGGAAACATAATAAGCTTTCTATAGGTTTGAAACAAAATCTTTGTAACCTAATTTCTCGCTGAGATATCAACAAAAACAGAGAGGCATGTTATGAATACGATTTTTTTGTGGACTGACAATTGAGGGCCTGGATTGAAGAATCGATCCAAACTTTCTGGAGCCTAGAGTTGGCAGGAGGAGGAGACTGAACGTCGCTCAAATCTAAGTAGTCAGGAATATCTTCGGTCTGATCGCCAGAAAGTTATGATGGGTTGTTTGATCTGGGCTCTCAATTCTGGCCGAGACTATAGTTCCATTATATATTTAAAACTCATAACATTGTTAAGTTTCTAGTAATGCTCTCCAAATGCTGCCTATAGCATTGATAATTACCTCTTTCAAAAACTCCCATTATTCGAATCTTTTATTCCTATTCTAAAATTTAGTTGAAAGTGTAAACTTGTTGAAATACTCGGTATCATATTTGATTGTAAGTAATTTATCAAATACTTTGATTTGCAACTAATAACCACAGCCCGTTAACATCGATATTTCAGTTGCTCACATTTCTACATTCATGGAATCTGAAAACGAAGACATTCTGGAAACCTATATTTATTGCCGATCGCCATATTCATTCGTCTACTAAAATAATCTACTGACCTCTGGGTTTGGATTCATCTTGGCTAACAACTTTGGATTCACTAAATTCTAAACCATCATGTCAACTTGCAAACATCTTACATCCTCAGCTTCCAATCCCTATGATGAATTGTGCGCCTAATCTCTCTTGTACTCCTGGATAAAACTACGTGGCCTCCATACTGTCGTTTGTTCACTGTTAATTTTAATCGTGAATGGTAACATTCATGCCATTTAGTACTGTACAGAACACTGTTTTTATTGAGAGCTACAGGACTACTTGCCGATGTCTATAAGAATTTTGTAATTTTAAAAATATTGAAAAATACATTCCATTAAAAATATACGTTTAAAAGTTAAAACTTCATTGAATATGTACTAATTTTCGAGAAATATTTTAAGAAAATAGTCTGAAGCAAACTATCTTATGCAATTCCTCAGTAAACTTTAAAAAATGCTAATTGAATTATGCGATTTTACAGCTGTTGAAGTATTCCCTGTTTTTGCAATTGGATAGAAATTGATCTTATTTCCAAATCATGAGCCTTCATTATCGACTATTTTCTGGGAAAATCTTCTGCGCATCAACGTCCTGACGATACTATAGTCTAAAAACCATAAAGCAGAGCGAACAAAATATAGTGAATTTTTTCCAACCATTGATTTTTAATTATCACGTAATACTTTGAAGTTTATCTTGTAATTCAATTTTGCATTGTAATAATAACGGTAGTGATGTAGTGTAATACTTACCATGGATGTGCACTAAAAATGTGCTCATTTCTGTAAACATTCTGTAGAGGAAAAAACACTAATATTTTACACCTTTATGTTGAAAATACGTAAAATACATCTTAATCTCATGCGAGACCGAAGCTTCCTCACAATCTATTTATAACGTCGTATTTATTGCAACTGTATGAATTTATATTTGAGAAACAATAAAAGGAAATACATAAATGTATGAAATGAATTCTTCACTGTATAATTATTTTGAGAGTAGCATCAAGATACTTTCACGTTATGATATTTCAGAAACGTACCAGGGATACACTTTAGGTACCTTCAAAACAACAATCCGCTAATATTTCCCACGAATATTGTAGACAGTTACAATGTTCCAACAATATTTCATAGGAACATTCTGAGTAGTTTCAAGGAAATATTCCAGCAATAATCCACTAAAACATTGTACATACTTTTAGGAAAATATTCCAGCAATATTCCACAGCAATATTCTGGATACTTTCAATCTAATATTTCCACAATATTCATAGGAAATATTCCTTCAATATTTCGTGGCAATATTCCGATGGTGGGACATTTATATATTCCTTCAATATTACTGAAATATTCCGTGGCAATATTTCAAAAGTTCCAAAGGAATATTCCTGTAATATTAAAGGAATATAGCGTGCTATGGGGGTCTGGAGACATGGATATTTTCTCATGAATTCTGACTTTTCCTGACGATTTCTGTCGAGAAACGTAACAAAAGTGGTCAGAAATGGTAAGAACTTCTGACTTTTTTCTGATGATTCCTGACTTTTTTTAGTAGGGCTTAAGAATCAGCGTTTCAAAATACGTGAACAAATACCATAAAAATCGAATAAACACGAATTTCATAAAATTTTGTAACGTAGTGTAATTAAAGCGGTAGTTATTTGGCTGTAATTGCCTCTGATTTTCTTACTTGAAGTTATTTTGCTATCTTTTTTCTTCTTTTACAAGTTCTTTTATACAAAATAAAATTTTAAAAGGAAGACTAAGTTTTGAAAAAAATGCAAGTAAATTCTTATTTTATTATTCATTATTCTCTTTAGAGATTTTCAGCATAACTTTTATTCAGGAAATGATGTATTTGAAGAAATGAGATTAACAAACTAGAGCTGCAGTCGTGACTGACTGTACAGTATGAGCTGGGACACATGGCGTCCCCTCCTCCATTTTTTAATGCTCTTTCTAACACCACAAGGATCACTGCACTGCTTGAAACAGGTTTTGCTTTTGCAAAATTGTTGTAGGGACCTTCGTTACCATCCCATTCCTCAACGGAGTGGGGGTTTTAAGCGGGAAGCAAGTCGAGTGCCCCAGTTTGGCGGGGATGTCAGAACGCGGATATCTCTTGCATACGCAGTAGTGATTACTGTGCATTTTTAGATTGACACGTGGAGTTACATAACCTAAAAATACACAGGAATCATTACTGCGCGTGCCAGAGATATCCGCGTTCTGACACCACTGCATCTTGTTTACCCTGCTAATCTGTCCCTGTCCTGCATGCTTCTTCAGTGATCACAAGTTACGAGTGAGATATTTACTAGTATTGTCGCATGGGAGTTACAGTACGCTAAGTCCACTTTTTCACATTTTTGAGTGAATATTATTTTCATATTTAGACCGTTGCAAAGTCTTAAAAAATGTACGTTGTGTTGTGATATTCAGCTTACAAATCATAAAAATTATTACTTGAAAATGTCGATCTTAGCTCAGTTTCAGGATTGTATTGTGCCATGTCCATAAAACGAATTTTTAAAGTACATAAAGACGAAGAAAATTGTTGGCAGAATTAAGAACTATATTCAAATATTGTATTCTAAACACAAAGATTTTCGGCGGCTCCACCGCAGAGGGCTCCGTATGCAGATCCAAAATGATAGGGAATCAATGTATTTTGAAGGTGTATACCTATCGAAAAGAACTTGGAGCCCTCTGCAGTGGAGCTCTCGTTTTGTTTTTAATAATCTTCTTTAATGTACAAATTAATTACCTAACTTCCTTGGTAACCTTTGAAGTAGGGGTTTTCATATTTTAAAAAAGTGAATAATTTCTTAATAATTTCTGTTACTCAAGTATTCAATAAAATACAGCAGCACGGAAAATCATTTTTGTTTACTTTTTAATAAAAATTGATTTGATAATTACTTTAACTTAAAAGTTATTGGACATGACATAACTAACTCTTAAAACGTTGACTTTTATTCAGTCCATATTATGCCATGTCCAAATAGCTTTTTAATTTCTGCTGAATTAAAACATTAATTTCATCAAAATGTATTTCGGTGCATTCTTCGTTACGTATGATTTATAAGATTTATCATAAATTTGATATTTATTAACATTTAATTAGGGTATAATATCATTAAAACTTTGAACCTCATTTTCTCAGTTTGACGTTTGTGGGATGGTGTATCCTAACCCTCATGTAATGGTATGTTAATTTCAGTCACTTCCAGTAGGCATTAATACGTAGTGTCACAGTGTTACAAGTGTAGTGGGTAATATTTGCTACCTGAGAATATTCACATTTCAGTAAGATTGGGTGAAACTGGCCCGTAGTTATGATGGCTTCCGTCAGATGTCGCATTCGCAGCATCAAGGCTGGACCCCGTCTCTCAAGTGGCAAATGTCACCCGCTACATTTGTAATATGTGACTGCTTTGAGTGGGAAATATGTTGTCAGCGTACAAGTCCAAAGGGCGACCATCGAGCTACGGGACTCATTGGTATATATTTACAACGGATCCTTTATGGCCAGCGCGTTGGTTGTACCTTACGAATTCAATTTAATAGGCCAGTCTTTAACTGTATTCGCGGTGGTGAATTTAGGCGAATTGAAGTTCGACTTCTAGCGAATTTTTCTCATTTCAGCCCAATTAAATTTTTTTTACTAGGTAGGTGACCGCCAGGTAACTCACACGTAACATAGTAGTGGAGTATCGTTATTCGCATGTATCCCGGATTCTAATTAATGTTCTGAACTTTTTTGTTCCTTGATTAATTTGCATATCATCTTTTCATTTCTGCAAAAAAATCGTTTAAAAATGTTAAGTAATTACTTAGAATGCAATTAACGGTATTGATTATAATGCTAAAATTCGGGAAAATGCTGTAACCGAGAGCTACGGCTCTCTTCGAATTACGGACCTCAGAAAAAGGCCTGCCGTAATTTGAGAGAACAACGTTCACGACAAAATAATATGAAATAATGGAATTATTATAAATTATTATTCAATCATAAAATTATAATCATTTTGAAATATTACATATTATTAATATTATTATTAACAAATTTTGAATTTTAATTGTCAAATTTAAAAACTCTTCAATTGTAAAAGATTTGCAATTCAAAGTTCTGTAATTTTGAAGAGTTACAGCTGACAAATCCTGAATTTTGAAAATATGGAATTACAAATTATTCAATTTTCAAGAATTAAATTTTAAAGGTATATCATTTAGAACATTTTTTTGTGAATATTTAAATTTAAAAAATGTAGAATGAAAAATTCTTCAATTTTAATTATTTGAAATGTAAAATTCTTCAATTTTGAAGAGTTGCCATTGACAACTCTTTAATTTTAAGGATATATAAATAACTAATAATCTAATAATGACTATTTTGAAGATCAGGAGTCAAGATTTTTCAATTCTAGATCTTCCAAATGTAAATCATTAAAATGACATAATTTTTAATTGTTAAACCTAAAACTTGCATAATTTCTAATTCTCTTCAATTTTAAAGATGTATAAATAAAAATTCTTAATATGTGTTGATTTTGAAGATCAAAAGTCAAGTGTTTTCAATTTGAAATCTTCCAAATTGATGAAATTTCAAATATAAATCTTTCAAATTGATGAAATTTCAAATGTAAATCTTCGAAATTGATGAAATTCCAAATGTAAATAATCATAATTGCAGAGTTTTTAATTGTAAAACATAAAACTTTCATAATTTTTAATTAAAAAATTTTTAAATTAGGAAATCTTCTATTTTAAGGATTGACAAGTCAAATTTTCACAATTTTCAAGAGTTAAAATTGAAAATTCTTGAATTTTGAAATATAGTAGGTTTGCAAATTATTCAATTTTTAAGACTTATGTTTTAAAAGAATGTAATTTTAAACGTTTTTTTAATACAGTACCCTCCCACCTATCGCGTCTTCCCCTACACGCTTTGATCGTACTACTGACTTTTCAAAAAATGTTGACATTCAATGTAAGCTATTGAATAAGTTAGTATTAATTTATAAATGGCTGTCAATTTCAGACAAATACATATTCAGTACAAATTATTTTATATGGTAACACTTACATACCTATCCAGAGATACCGTTTTTATTTATAAAAAATACAGACTTTCAACAATAATTTTTCAGCTTTTTTCTCGGGGTTGGATAATTCCAGAACACACTGTTAGCACATACGGACCTCTCCGAAATCACGACGGCTCGAGATAGCCGTCCGATATTCTTGTAAAGTTCGTGACTGTCCATTCAGCCGTCCCTGTTTTACGCCTGCCATTAACGGTCAGTTACGGCTCTCTCTCTCAAATCACAACTCGCCAATATTTGTAGTTAAACGTGTTTCCCAAAAACTATGCAATAATTATTTTTAAAGTTATTAACAATTAAAAAAAGTAGAATTAGAATTAGAATTTATTCATTGATGGTACATTCAGTATGTTTACATCTGTTCCATAGCCTTCTCCTCTCCTTCATAATACAATTAAAAATTTCATTATCATTTTAACAAATAACTGTACATAACTTTCTGCCAATATATAGTTTGTATTGCACTTTAGATTAAAAAACAATCTTATTTTATTTTATTAAAGATCTATGTTTCGCAATTTTTGTTCGCTCACTATCACACTTTTGCGTCCTTATTTGCTTCAATTAGAGTCTTCTCTATTTCTCGTAGCTTGCCGCACATACTTTTTTCTGCATTGCCATTCAGATGTTCAATCAGTTTGTTTCTCCACTGATCACAGTCTTTTCCTTCTCGCCAAACTCTCCACCATTCTTTAGACTCCGGGCTCAATTTTTCCATTACTTTCTCGCAGCTGATCACGTGTCCTATTCGTTCCAGGTCGTTTCCACAACTCCTGCATTTTTGGTTGATATAGCCTTTCTTTCCTTCTTTCGTTACATTTCCGCATCTCCATCTAGCCCACGTCTCTTTCTGCCATCCTTTGAGATCTTTCCTTTGCCAGTAGCTTCCCATGCTGATGTTGTCCTTAATTAGTTTATAGTATTTACAATAAGTGGAGTTATCGACTCCATTCCAGTCTTTTTGGACATCTTGATTCTCTTTGGTTTTGACTATGTTTTCCAGACTTCTCTCTATTTCTTCTATCGGTCTTCTCTTCCATATTTTTTCTACTAGCTCGCCGTTACCAACTCTTTTCAAGGCTTCCATTAACTCTTTTCCCCATCTCGTAGGCAGTCTATTCGTCATCCCTCTCACTTCTTCCAACAGACATCTTTTGGGCCAACTGTCATCTTCCATTTTCAACAATTTAATCAGGAACTTTCCAGCTCTTTTCATTGCCTCCACTTCTATGCTTCTTTTTCCTGCTTCTAATTTCCATAAATAGTCTGGAGTGTTCCGCGATAGGCCCATACTTGCTTTAACGTATCTGTTTTGTACTTTTTCGATAAGTCCTCTCCTGCTCCAACCCCAAAGCTCCACTCCGTACATCGCCGCAACCTTCACCGTCGTCTCCATCAAAAAAAGCCTCATCTTCAGATCTGTCACTTCTGCTCTCTTTGTCTCCCCCCAAACCTTGTTTACCAGTTGTTGCGTCTTACCGGCGCACTTTCTCGTGTGTGTGTTATACTGGTTTTTTGTTGTGAACCAGAACCCCAAGTATTTGAACTCCTTTACTATTTCTATCGTTTCGTCTTTATAGATCCACTTTTCCTGTCTCTTCCGTCCTCCATTATTGAATATCAGGATTTTTGTCTTGCCTACATTCACTTCCATCAGATTTTCAGTTGACCATTTCTCCAGGGTTTTCAACATTTTATCCAATTCTTCTCCACTTTCAGCTATGAGTACGGCGTCATCAGCGTAGAGCAGTGCGAAAATTCTAAGACCTGTACTTCCGCCGAACCCTGAGCCTCCTTCTCTCCTTTTTCTCAGGGTTTCTTCCAAATCGTTGATGTATATATTGAAGAGAATTGGACTAAGCGGGCATCCCTGTCGTACTCCACTGGTTGTTTTGAACTTTCCCGACATTTCTTCTCCTGCTATTACTTGGTTCCAAGTATTCTTGTATAGTTCCTTCACCATCTTTAAATACTTGCCTCTGATGCCCATCTGTTCCATTTTTGTCCATAGTCTTTCCCTATTCACTGTGTCAAATGCCTTCTTAAAATCGATGAAAGCCGTGTACAGTCTTCCTCCTTTCTGATTGAGCCTAGTTCCTATTATCGTGTTTAGAATGAATATTTGCTCCATAGTACCCTTCTTGCTTCTGAATCCAGCCTGCGCCTCCGTCAGTTTCTTTTCTTTTTCTAGCCATTCTCCTAATCTCTTCGCCATCACTGAAGATAAAACTTTGTATCCAATATCCAACAGTGATATGCCTCGATAGTTGCCTATATCGTTCTCGTTTCCACTCTTGTGTATAGGAAATATTGTGGCAGTCGTCCATTCCTCTATTATTTTTCCTTTTTCCCATATTTCCTTGATCAGCTCAGTTAGTTCCTTGCGACCACATTCGGGTAAGTTTTTCAAAAATTCTGCGGCAATACCGTCCTCTCCTGCAGCCTTCCCTGATTTCATATTCCTTATTGCCAACTCTATCTCTTCTACTTTCAGTGGATCGTTTAGCCCATCATTACTCTCCTCTTCCTGGATTTCATCTGCTGTCATACTCCTATCTTTCTCTTCTACCGTTTCTGCTTCTATTTCAGGTCCTTTTAGCAGCTGACTGAAGTGTTCCTGCCATTCTTCCTTGCTAATGCCGTTGCTCGCTATTTTCTTCCTCCGCCTGAACCAACTCATCGCCTTCCACCATTCTGTAATGTTTTTACTTTCCGCCACTTCTCTTCGTTTTTCTTCTAACCATTCTTTTACCAATTCGTCCCTTAGCTCTGACAGCTTCTTCCTACATTTTAGGTACTCTATTTTGCTGCTCCAGTCTCTGACCTTTCTGAAGCGATGCAGTAGTTTGAACATTTTCCTTCTCATCACTCTGTACTGTCCATTATCCCAGTTTCTTTCAGGTGTAGATTGGGTACCTCGAGTGATCATTCCTACTTTTTCAGCACTTTTTAATATTGTGTCTTTAATCGCGTTCCACTTAGCTTCTACACCAGCTTCGCCTATTTCCAACTCTCTTCTCTCACCCCATTCCTTTCGCCACTCCTCCATGTATAGATTCGCCTTCGTCTCTTTCCATCTCAGCTTTTTCTGCTTTCTGCCGTTATTTTTCCTATTTCGCTCTTCAACAGTCGTTCCCCATTCCAATCTGTAAACAACTGGCAAGTGATCAGATCCTTCTTGCGCTGTGACTCTCAGTCCTTTAAACCAGGTTGGTACTTCCATTTCCTCCATCTTTACTAGGATTAAATCTAAGATGCTTCCTAGCCCCTGACCGTGTCCTATGCTGGTGATCTTTCCATCTTCATCGCCTTCACTCCTGCCATTCATCACAATCATCGCTCTTTCCTCGCACCATCTGAGCAATATTTTCCCCTCTGGCCTCAACTCCTTATCTTCTGATTTCCTGGTGGGTATCTTACCATCATCTTCAAGGCCACAATGTGCAATCCCCTGCTCTTCGCCAATCCTCGCGTTAAGATCTCCAGCCACTATTATCCTTGCTACACTCCCTTCCAGTTCATCCATTTTGTCACTCAGTTTAGCCACAAATTTATTTAAATTATTAGCCCGATTGTTGTACCCGGTGAGAATGATGTAACGGATTTCACTATTTTTCTTCTTAAGCTCAATTTTTAGCCCGTACTCCCATTGCTCAATTTCACACTGTACGTCCAATGACTGTTTCACTCCCACTATTTGCCCGCCTGCTCCTCTCCCTCTCTTAGCGTTCTTATCTCTTGTTGCTGTCTTCCCGTGCCACGTATATTTTTTATCTAACGAGGATAACACTTTTTTCATATTCTTCTCTTCCACAAAGGTCTCTTGAATTACAATCACATCTCCGCTTCTCAACAATTTCCAGTTCTTTCCAACATTTTTCATACCTTGAGCGTTCCATTGAAAAACTACCAACTCATCAATAGACTCCCCTTCCTTACCCTTCTTTACGAAAAAGACTCTGCTCCCTTTCGTCTCGATCCTTCTTCAGCCTGAGTTCACCTTCTAATTCATCCCAAATTAGACAGGTATCGTTAATATAAATCCTTTGATAGCCCGTCGCTACTATCTTACCTCTTTGCCTCCATGCATCTGCCTCTCTTTCAATCCACTGTTGCACCTCTTTTTGTCTATCGGTTAGGTCATCCGAGATCCATACGCCCCATCCAAGTCGTTGTAGTGATATTTTCAATTTCATCAATTCCAATTTCTTGGCCCATTCCTCTATTTTAAATTTCCAATCATCGCCTATCCTCTCGATTTTCTCCACTCTGATTTTTATTTGCATCGTGTGGAGCACCCAATCTTCGAATTCTTCTTTCTTCTCTCTTTTTAATAGCGTCAGCCCACTTACATAGATGTTCTTCTTCCTTGCTCTTCTCTGCTCTTTCTCAGTTGTCCATTCCTCCTGGTTCAGTTTTCTGGGGGGAATGTTGCACGGTTCTTTGTCCTTGCCTAATTCCTCATTCGCTAGTCTCTGTAAATTTTCCAGTTCATTTGTGGCTTCTTTGTCAGTAACTTGCACTCCGAAATTGTTTTGTGGTGACACCCTTCCTTCCTGATTCTCACTGTTCACACTTTTTTCAGCCTCCTCGGTCTGCTTGCGAGGATAACTACTATCTCTCTCGTTTTCGATATCTGTTATTATTCTTTCAAAACTTGCCCTCTGTTTCAGCAATTCCTCCTCTAGCCTCGCTATTTTTTCCTTGTTTGTCTTGATATCTTCAAGGAATGCTTCCTTGGAATCCTCATGCTTCCTTTGAATTTTCGTCAACTCTTCTTTCAGCGTGCCACATTTTTCACAGGGTTCTTTTCTTGAGTGCAATTTTCTCACTTCACTCCTTATAAGTGTTTCTAGCGCTGCCATCCTACACTCCCATTTTTCTTCAAATTTGAGTTCCCATTCCCTTCTTTCCTTTTCTTCTTGCCATGAGTTATCTCCTTCATCTTCTTCACTATCACTTGATTCGATTGCTTTGTGTTGGTTTGTTTCCGGGCTGTCAATTTTTTCTTCTCTGTCGTCTACCTCAGTCAAGTCTACCGTCTCTTTTGTTTTTGTTTTCGACTTTACTGGTGTTCGTGTCAAATTACTTTTTGATAAGAACGCTTCAGCCTCCTCATCTAACCTGTCATGATTTTCTTGTTCATTCTCGTTCATTAAACTAGCCTCAGCTTCCTCCTTTTCTTCATTTGGCATTTTCTTTTTCCAGTATTCCTCTAATTTTGTATCCGCCCTCTTGCTTTGCTCTGAAACATATTTAATCTTCTTTTTACCTGGCGGCCTGCCTCTTGGTCTCTTTTCGTCTCCCCCTTTTTCGTTTTTATCATCTTTGTGAAATTCCCCGCTCTCAATTTGAACGCTCCCCGCCATTGACGCCCCCTGCAACTCTACACTGTCGATGTCTCCCGCCTTTTCACTCATTGCATTCCTAACCTCACTTCACTATCACCCTTTCTCTCGTTATTCACACTACTCTCGTTTCGCCAAATCCGTTGACTATTATCACTTAATGACCGCACAATTCTCCTTTTCGATTTTCGCCTATTCTACACCTTCCACTTAATAAACTTTCCTAGCAAACTCAACAAACTAAGGACGCAGCTACCCGACACGTCCACACAGTCCGCCACTCAGCTCTCCCAATTAAAAAAAGTATTTTAATAGTCAGATGTATCTTTTTCACGATTCCAACGATATAAAAAAAATCCTTTTTTGATTTTTTGTAGTTAACGGTGTTTTTCCAAATCACGGCAGAGTAACTGTATTAGCTGGGTAGAGAATAGAAATTATAGTCATGGTTAGTTCGCTGATAGCGAGCCTATTTGATGAATACAGGCTCTGCAATATTCGCAAGCATGTGCAATGTGCTTGATTCAATAAACTTTATATTTCGAGTTACAAAAGTGTCTCTGTCTTTATTTCCACATTGCGTCGAATGTGTAGGGCACACATACAAATTTTTATCTAGTAAAACATTTTTCATCCCCACACTTTCGTAGTAACCTTTGTATCATGTTATTATCATATTAACGGAAAGCCAAGAAAATATTTTTTCACCGGGACCTATTGTGAAACATAGCGTCGGGTTAAATTGATTATGCAGCGCTGTTATTGTCTCTGAGATAGATTGTATTTTTAAGCGCTAGTTTTAAATGCTTGTGAGAGTTCTTGAAATAATCTAAAGAGCGCTGAAGTTGTTTGCTTTACTACAAAATTCTAGGTAAATCATCATTTAGACCATAGTTGGTTTGATACGACGAGTTCAATTTTAGTAGGTAACTTTATTTTTATTTCTTCTAACAGTTTAGGTCTATCGACCTTGCTATGAAGAATGTTATATGGGAAACAAATTTTGGCGAAACTAAACCTAGCACTGACCCTTGAACTGTTGAGAAAGGATCGAATTGTGGAATAGTCTTGGTCAGTCCTACATATTGGCGTGCCCCTGACAAATTTTCTTGCTATCAAGCGTAAGAAACGGTTCCAGTCTTTTTCGAGTCTAATTATACTAACCTTGTACTGCGGTGACAAGAGTACCGATGCATATTAAGGAACGACCTGGACTAAGAGAAGAGGTTTATGCCCACATCTCGCACCCTTGATACCCTGAGCAACTCTTGGTCATCGTTCTTGTATTTATGTATTATACAAGTACAGGTTTTTTACTAAAGAATAATGCAACTGTGCATTTTTTTACGCTTAATTGCCCGATAAGAAGATTCAAATTAAATATGATAGAAACGTTACTATTGGTTCTCCTACCCCATTGTTTAAAATATTTCAATGCAGAAGAATGTAGAAAAGTGTAATTCAATTCAATTCAATTAGTTTATTGTCCTAAAGGTGCGATATCTTATACAATTAGAGTATATCTTTGTGTACAATATCTTACACTAATTATTGTATTTAATTACTACCAGCTTAGTCTGTGCTTGCGCCTATTC